>PVHX01013989.1:7694-52407 GCA_004024805.1 Geosciurus inauris | reverse complement strand
CTGTAAGCCTCTTGTATTTGATTTTCCATTTCATTTTTCATACTTGGGAAATTTTCTGATATTATTTCATTGAAGAGATTGTGCATTCCTTTGGTTTGAAATTCTGCACCTTCTTCTATCCCAATAAATCTTAGATTTGGTCTTTTGATGCTGTCCCATATTTCTTGTATGTTCTGATCATGATTTTTTACCATCTTCTCTGTATGGTCAAATTTATTTTCAAGATCGTGTATCTTATCTTCATTATCTGAGGTTCTATTTTCCAAGTGATCTAGTCTGCTGGTGATGCTTTCAATTGAGTTTTTTATTTGGTTAATTGTTTCCTTCATTTTAAGAATTTCTGATTGGTTTTTTTTCACGATTTCTAGCTCTTTCTTAAAGTAATCTTTTGCTACTTGTAATTGCTCTCTTATCTCTTTGTTCAAATGATCGATGGTTGCCTTTATTTGCTCTCCTATTTCTTTGTTGGATTGATCAATTTTTGCCTGTAATTGTTCACTTATGTCATTCTTTATTTTGCTTATCATTTTAATTATGTACATTTGGAATTCTTTCTCTGACATTTCATCAACTGTGCTGTCAATGGATTCTGTTATAGTTGTATCCAGGTTTATTTGGGGGCACTTTCTTCCCTTGTTTTTTCATGTTGATTGTGTATCTTCCTTTCTTGAAATACCAATCTGAGGTATTGCGGCTTCTATCCTAGAATGTTGTATTGACACTCCAGATTACCTGTGTCTCACCTTGGAGCTACTTCTGTTCTCCCAGTGTCCCCAGATGGGCACTACTATCACTAAAGTTGGTGGCGGAAGTAGTAGTGGATATACCTCTAGAGGGCAGTGGGAGTGGCTTTGGCTGGGCTCCTGAGGCGACCCCTGAGGGCTGTTTTGGCCCTGTCTTGCACTTCTGCTGGTGAATAGGAACTCTAGAACGGAAGTAGAGGCAGGCTCAGGTCTTACTTAGGCAGAGTCACAAGCTGGAGAGTTTGTGCACGACCCTTACCTTGAGTATGAGCTCCCCTGGGGTTAGAGGCTGGCAGGCTCTGGTCTGCCTTCAACTGGGCACCCTGGCATTCCCACTGGAACTCTGGAGCGGAACTGAGGCAGGCCCAGAGCGCACTAGTGTGGGGCCTTTTCACTCTGGGGTCTCTGGAGGCCACTCTTTCCCTGGGTGTGCTTTCCTCTGTGGCTGTTAGCAATCAGACTCTTGTCAACCCTTAGTTGGACACCCGTGGAGTTTCCTGAGGGTGGATCTGGGCCCTCTGCAGCTCCTGCCGGACCCCGGGAACTCTGAAGTGGAACGGGGGCAGACCCAGGCTGCCCTTGATGGGGCTGCCTCACGCTGGTGTCTCTGGAGCAACTCTTGCCCTGAATTTGGGCTCCCCAGTGGCTAGAGGTAGCTAACCCTGGTCTCCTTTTGGCTGGGCAACCGTGGAGGTTCCTGAGGGCGGATCAGGGCCCTCTGCAGCTCCTGCCGGTCCCCGGAAACTCTGGAGCAGAACTGGGGCGGGCCCAGGCTGCCCTTGGGCAGGGCTGCCTCACGCTAGGGTGTCTGGGGGGACTCTTACCCTGAGTTTGGGCTCCTCAGTGGCTCGAGGTGGCAGTTCCTGGTCTCCCTCTTGCTGGACACCCGTGGAGGTTCCTCGGACCTTTATTTTATTCATTTATTTATATGTGGTGCTGAGAATCAGACCCAGTGCCTCACACATGCTAGGCAAGTGCTCTACCACTGAGCCACATCCCCAGCCCTTTTTATATGTTTATTTTGAGACAGAGTCTCACTAAGATGCTTAGGGTCTCCTTAAGTTGCTGAGGCTGGCCTTGAACTTGTGATCTTCCTGCCTCAACCTCCCAAGCCACTGGCATTACAGGCATGCGCCACCACACCGGACTCCTTTCCTCAATTTTTTTGTTATAAAAATGTACTTGGCGGGCTGGGGTTGTAGCTCAGTGATAGAGCGCTTGCCTCGCATGCGTGAGGCCCTGGGTTCGATCTTCAGCACCACATACAAAGCAATAAAATAAAGACATTGTGTCCATCTACAACTAAAAAAATATTTTTAAAAAAGTGTACTTGGCTTTGGGTCTGCTGATATTTTTCCAACTGTATCTGTTTCTGCTGCTGGAAATTGTGAACCCAGGATCTGGTCCTTTCTGGTTAGCATCTGTAATAGCTCAATAAACCCTTTCATTTCAGAGACCCCTCTGTCTTGAGAGTTTTAGTTTCACAACTATTCATCTGCATGGGAAATAAAATCAATTGAGATCTTTGAGCTAGAGTGTAATTTCGTCTTGTAATTCTGACACAGGCCAACCAAGATGACGGTCGCCCTAATAAATCACCAAACAGGGCTGGGGTGGCACTTGCCTGGTATGTGTGAGGCACTGGGTTTGATTCTCAACACCACATATAAATAAATGAAATAAACGTCCATTGGCAACTAAAAAAATATTAAAATAATAATGTTACCAAACATGCACATGCATGCTTATGCATGCCAGTGTATGTACCACTTAGGGGAAAATAGAAACTTAAAAGTATAGGCTTTGAAACAGAATAGATCTGGGTTTGAATTATGGTCCTCTCAAGTTTCTGTCGATCAACAGCTCTGGTCTGGTTAGCATGTCTTTTTTTTTTTTTTTTGGTACCAGGGATTGAACTCAGGGGTACTCGACCATTTTTCTCTTGTCTGTTCAATTGAATAAAAATGGCCCATCTAAGCTGGGTGCAGTGGCGCATGCCTGTAATCCCAGCACTTAGGGAGGCCAAGACAGGAGAATCGCGAGTTCAAAGCCAGCCTCAGGAACCGTGAGGCGCTAAGCACCTCAGTGAGACCCTGTCTCTACATAAAACACAAAATAGGGCTGGGGATGTGATTCAGTGGTTGAGTGTCCCTGAGCTCAATCCCCAGTACCAAAAAAAAAAAAAAAAAAAGCCCGTCTGATCAGGGCTGGTGTGAGAGTTTAGCGCCTCATAAATGGCTGGCCTCCCTTCTCCAAAACTTCCTGGCTGATTTTTATTTATTTCTTCTTCAGAGAAATGAGCTAATTATGTCCTGAACTAATTATCCATATACCAGCTACAAAAGGAACATTTGGGAGCAAGGACTGTATCTTTTCATCTTAGGTTTACGGTTCCTGGCAGGTAGAAGGAGTTCGGTGGGAGCTAATTGCTGTCTAATTAATATCTTTGTTCTCTGACTACCCTCTAACTCTGCCGCACCTCCCCAGAGCTCCCTTGTGACATTATGGTGCTTCTGGGTCACTTTCCTTTCTCAGGCTGAGAAACACCACCTGTAGGAACGGGACTGACTCCCACTTCCTGGGTACCTGCATCCATGGTGGGAGCAGCAGGAGGTCACCTTCATGCTGTAATCTCAGGACTTTATTCACATCCCTGTTTCCCCTGTGGGTTTGCACCAGGACCTCACATTGGATTTTCTTTGGCCTGTGATCTGTCCATCTACAAAGGAGATACTTTTGTGAAGTCTTCTCCGTCACACTCTTGGTGAAACTCTCTTAACTGGATTCAGCCTTGAGAGTAGGACTTGGAAGGCAGAGAGTGGGGAGACTGAGAAGGAAGTGGCCCCTGGGAAGGTCAAGGTCATTCATGGTCCTGAGGAGGGTACGGGGGGGGGGGGGGCTCTGACACAGAAGGCACGCACTTCACATTGTCGCTTGGTGCAGGCCCTGTCTCTACTGTGGTTGTCTCTCCTCTTAGGTGTGGACTGCTGGCTCCAAGCATTCTTGGGTTTCATAGTGCCAATGGGCAGGGGCTCTGGTGTTGTGCTTCATGTGGCCCTGGACACAGGGGGTGCTTCAGAAAAATTATTTAGGAGCTGGGCGCAGTGGCGCACGCCTGTAATCCCAGCACTTTGGGAGGCTGAGATAGGAGGATTGCGAGTTCAAAGCCAGCCTCAGCAATGGCGAGGCGCTAAGCAACTCAGTGAGACCCTGTCTCTACATAAAACACAAAATAGGGCTGGGGATGTGGCTCAGTGGTCGAGTGCCCCTGAGTTCAATTCCCGGTACCAAAAAACGAAAAAAAAATGTTTAGGGACAGACTGAAGATGAAATAATGAGAGCTGCTCTAGAAGGACACTCTGTAAAGGGCTGAGATTGTTCAGTGGATAGAATGAGACATCGATTCCTTGTATAGCCTAGGACCCACCGATTCAATAATTTACCAGTTGCTCAGTGGATGTACTTGATGTTACCTCCAATGGCCTGGCTCTACTGGTGACTGAAGTGACCCCCAAAAGGGAAGAGTTTAGCTAAGATCTGGATACTCTGGGTGGAGAGCTGGGGAGCTGAGTATACGAAGTTTTGTGCTCCAGCAAAGGAGAGGAGAAGGTAACCTACGATGCGAGATATCCTAGGGTTAGTATCATGGTGCAGAGTTTACAAGTGACTTTCCCAAAACTATTTCACCCACCACATATGCCTTTTTTTTTTAAATCATTAAAAGCTTTCAGTTAAATATGAATCTGATTTTTATCAAAAAAGTCAATATTAGTGGGGCTGGGATTGTGGCTCAGTGGTAGAATGCTTGCCTCGCATGTGTGAAGCACTGGGTTGGATCCTCAGCACCACATATAAATAAATAAAATAAAGATATTGTGTTCATATACAACTAAAAAAATTTTTTAAAAAGTCAATATTAGGCCAGATAAAATATAGGAAATCCAGTTAAATTTGAATTTCAGATAAACAAGGAATAATATTTTAGTGTCAATGTGTTCCACATATCACATGAGACTTACACTTAAAAATGAACTCGTTGTTGGGTCTGAGGGTGTAACACAGTGGTAGAGGTTTGCTTAGCAAGGATGAGACCCTGGGTTCAATACCCAACATCAAAAAACATTATTGTCTATATGGAATGCATATTTAAACTGAGTTTTCCATGCTTGTGTTTGCAGTAGTAGTCAATGAGGTATAAGATTCATTTGACAGAAATCTACAGGAGCGCTAACATCTGTGGAAACACTGTTAAAGCGACACGGCCCATTATTTACAACACACACACACACACACACACACACACACACACACAACAAAATGCAGGTAACAATTTTTCATTTAATGTGATTCACGCAATTTTGATGACCTTCTGGTCAAGCTCAGTTGTGGGCCCCATTGGCTGATGTTATTGGCATAATAGTCGAGGTCTCATGGATGATGATAAACTTGGGTTTCATCTGAAGTGCTAGAAGCCGTGTCTCTTGAGGTATTTGGCTCGTGCAAGGACATCATTACAGAAGTCACAGCCCAGGTCCTGGCTGCTTCTGACAAAGCCAGGGCCCCCACTATAGGCGCAGAGTCCACCTGCAATTCATGTGATAGGTTAATCCTGTCCCAACAGTTCCTCATTGCTTCTGGAGACACAATAGAAAACTTTGGGGGCTGGGATTATGGCGCAGGGGTAGCGTGCTTACCTAGCACACATAAGGCACTGGGTTCAATCCTCAGTACCACATAAAAATAAAATAAAGATAATCTGTCACCTACAACTAAAAAATAAACATTAAAAAAAAAAAGAAAACTTTGATTATCCTTCTTAACTGCCTCTCAGGGGCAACTGTGAATCTGGTGCAATGTCACATCTGTCCCTATTGATTCCATGCTATGGAGTGACTGACCAGTGGTGCTATACATACCTCTCAGGTACTGGTCAGGGGTCCAGGTAGGAAACCTCTTCTGGATTTCTTTGATTCTAGTAGTTAGAACTTCAATTATCTGGGAAACCTGTGATTCAGTGATCCAGGATGTGGGAGCATGAAGATTTGGGTCCTAGAGGGAGGGTGGCAGAGGAAAAACAAGGTAAGCCAGGTGGGAGGGTGACACAGTGACACAGTCTCAGTGCCACTGTTTCTTTTCCCTGCTGTTTTTCTCGTTCCACCTGTTGTTATGGTTTAAATAATAAGTGTTCCCTGAAAGTTCATGTGCGAGAAAATGCAGAAATGTTCAGAGGTGACATGATTAGATTATGGGAGCTGTAACCTGATCATGGTGGATTAATCATTCAAAAGGACCACTGTACTGGGTGGTGAGTGCTGGTGACAGAGAGTGGCTGAAAGAAGTAGGTCACTGAAGGCATGATTTGATTTGGGGCCTTATATTTTGGCCCCAGAGAGCAGAGCTCTCCCTGTGCTTTCTGTCTGTTTCATCCTGAGCGCTTTCCTCTGCCACACCCTCCACCATGATGCTTTGCTTCACCTTGGTCCCAGAGCTATGGAATTGGCTGACCATGGACTGCACCTCTGAAACCGTGAACCAAAGAACCTTTCTCTCTCTAAGTTGTTCTTGTCAGGTATATGGGTCGCAACCACGCAAAAGCTCACTAAAACACCTGTGGAGCAACCAAAGCCACCTTATATCTCCCTGGGGAATTAGAGAGCAAAGCGACTGCGACTTGTTATTAGGATGGCTACTGTCAAAGACTCAAAAGATAACTGTGGCTGAGGATGTGGAGAAATTGGAATCTTTGGGCACTCTTGAGGGGAAGGCCAAGTGGTACAACCACCATGGAAAACAGTATGGAGATTCCTCAAAAAAATTAAATGTAGAAGTACTATATGGCCCAGCAATCCCATTTGTGGGTGCTTATCCAGAATAATTGAAATCAGGGGCTGGGGCTCAGTGGTGAAGTGCTTGCCTAGCAGGAGTGAGGCACTGGGTTTGTTCTTCAGCATCGCATGCAAAAATAAGCAAATAAAATAAAGACATGCTGTCCATCTACAACTGCAAAAAATAAATATTTTAAACTGCCTATAACAACCATATAAATAAAGAAAAACATTTAAAAAAATCATTGAAATCAGAATCTCAAAGAGATACCAGTACTCCTATGTTCATAGCTGAGATCCTCACAATAGCCAAGAGAGAGAAACAACCTAAATGTCCTTGACAGATGAATAGACAGAGAAAATGTGATATATATGTATATTATATATGCAATGGTATTTAACTTTGAAAAGGAAAACAATCCTTAACACAGACAATATAGATGACCTTTTTTTTTTTAATATTTAGTTTTTTAGTTGTAGTGGACAGAATATCTTTATTTTATTTTTATGTGGTGCTGAGGATCGAACCCAGTGCCTCACGCATGCTAGGTGAGCACTGTACCACTGAGCCACAACCCCAGCCCCTATAGATGACCTTTGAGGACATTATGCTGAGTGAAAATAAGCCAGTCACAGAAAGACAAATTCCACAAAATACCACTTCCCTGAGCTATCTAAAACAGTCACATTCACAGAAGCAAAGAACAGAACAGTGGCCACCCAGGGCTAGGGCAAAGGGAGTTGGGGAATTGAGTTGCTAGTTCATGTGTATAAAATTTTAGTTTTGCAGTAAATTGCACAACACTGTGGATGTGATCAACAATATGGTATTATACAGTATGGAATTTTAAGTAAGAGCTATTAAGAAGGTAAATCTCATGATAAATATTCCTACCAAAAATAAATAAGTAAAGCTGCAGGGTTTAGGCTAAGGGAAGGACAGGCAGTCATTTTACCATGGCTTCAGTGCCATGGGGACAGGGTCAGGGAAAACCAACGATGGCTGGAGGAAGCAGTGTGGTATACTCCTGTGGTTGACAAGCAATCCTCCAAACAAGGGCTTTTGGCTTGTACTGTAGTTGACCAGATGACCAGGACGTCTAAAGGTTCTTGTAACCTTTTCTATACACCCTTGATTCCCTCCTCTGCCTAGGAGTCACCTTATTTAGGAGAAATGTTCCAATTTGGGGGGATTCTTAATTTATCTTCAAAGGATAAGGATTTGTCCTTTTCCCAAGAACCAGATTTTACAGAAGAGGTAGAAAAGGCAGTGGAAATGAGGCCAGCCCTAAGATCCCAAGATATCCCTGGTCCCACTTTGGCATTTTCCAGTGGGATTTTGCGGCCCGGCTCCTCCTGAGAGCATCCCCACTAACCAAGGATGGATTATGGGCATCACTTATCATCAGATTACAGGATGGATCCCCATTTAGTCTTTCAAAAGTACTTTCACATACTTCCTCTCAAGAGGAAGTTTGTAGTTTCATACAAAGTATCCATGAAAGCCAATTTAAAGACCATGGAGCAGTAAATTTTCCTAAAAGCTTTTAAAATGACTGCATCACTCTTGGGTCTCTCCAAACAACAATGGTCTGAGATGCAACAGGAAAAATCAGGCCTCACTCTTTCTCTGGCCTCCACGGATTCCCCAGAATGGTTAATCCAAGGGGTACGGGATGGGTAGGACCCATTCCCTGGAAGTCTCTATCTGACAGGTGACACCAGGCAGAATTAGTGAAAAGGTAAAACTCCATCTTCAGAACTGGGAGTTATGTAGCATGAAGACGAGGGAAAAGGAATTTAATACCCAATACCAGACACTACTCCACACCACCTCATTGAATCTTCACAGTAGTTCTGTAAGAATGGCATTTTTAGGGCAGGCATAAGGCTCCATGGTGCCATTCTTGCTTAGCATCTAGGAGGCTGGTCCCGAGCACCAACACTCCCAGAATGGAATTTTATAGATGGGGAAACTGAGGCCCAAGGAGGTAAAATGACTTATTCAAGGTCACATAGCTAGAAAATAATGCAGCAAAGATGCCATCTGTGATTTTTCTCCCAGACTATTGACTTATTTGAAATCGAGAATAGGGTGCCCTAGATTATTTACTTTAAAAAGAAATTGCAGATTCCAGAAAAGCTGCCTTGCAGGTGCTGCTCATGTCTCCCAGGTAGAGCTGTGTCCCTTACAGACTCCAAGCAGCACCCTTCATTCTGGATTCTATGGAGGGGTGCCCTTGGAAGTGTGCCCTTCAGTGGAATGGCCATGGGTTGACATTAACTGATGGAGAGTTACCTGCAGCACCCTGACTCCACCGTCCACGTTGCCCATGTTGCCTGCGTTGCCCACGTTGACCAGAAAGTTGCCACCGTGAGACTGCCTGGACAAGACACCAGCGATCACGGCAGGATCCACACAGTACCTCTGGCCGACGGTTTGCATCACAGGTTGATACCTCACGAGGAGGGGCATGTCTATTTCAGCCAGCCTTTCGGAAGCACGAACTCCTAAAGCACACACGAAGGAAGGAGGTGACTTGGTGTGACTTACACCGAAATGGGGTCTCGAGAAACAGAGAGAGAGAAAGCAGGCTACATGGGCCTGGGTAGTGCTCCAGCTGAGAAGCCCAAGTTTGGGTTTTAAATCCCTAGTGACCATTCTGTGACTCTCTTCCTGTGAACGGAAGTCACTGTCTCATGCATCTTGTAAGGTAGGCATCCTCTGTGGCCACCAGTGACGCTCAGCTAGGTGCTCGCGGGCTGGTCTTATGCTCCAGGACAATTCTGGGGACATGAGCACCACTGGTCTCATCCTAAACGTGCCAGACAGGGTCACCCAGTAAAATGTGTGTATCTGTCCATCATTTCCAACAGACCCATGGTATGAAGGAAAAATTCCCCTAAACTCTTCAGTGAGTTCTGGGAGTTGCCTTCCACAGGTTTGCTCACAATTGCTCATCTTGTCACTCCTAAGCGACACCAAGAAATCATGTAAATTTGTTTGTTTATTTTTTGTGGTACTAGGGATTGAACCAAGGGCCTTGTGCATGGAAGAAAAGCAATCTACCACTGAGCTACATCCCCAGCCTTTTTTTATTTTTATTTTGAGATAAAGTCTCACTAAGTTGCTGAGGCTGGCCTCAAACTTGCGATCCTCCCACCTCGGCCTCCTGAGTAGCTGGGATTACAGACAGATGTGCACCACCAATCTTGTCTTCAAATCATGTAAGTTTAAACCTTTAACAAAATGCTGGAGAAAGTTAAAACTGATACTAATTTACCTAGCTAGTCTTACCTTGTAAGCAATTTTTTTGATTTTAAAAAGCACTCCCATCCCATTATATTGACCAGAGTTTACAACCCTGTAAACCAAACTCTATGACCTTGCCCCTCAACAGAGGCTCAGAGAAGCTAAGTGACTTCTTCAAGACACAGAGCCAGTCATAATGATGGTGGGGAGGTAAGAAAGAATAGAAGTACCTTGGATTAGACAAAGGGAATGAAGGGAAGGAAGGTGAATGTGGATAGGAAAGACAGTAGAATGAATCAGACATCACTGTCCTATGTCCATATAGGATTACACGACCAGTGTAATTTTATATCATATACAGCCAGAAGAATGAGAAGTTATACTCCGTGTATGTGTAGTGTGTCGTATATGTATAGTAGACATTCTACTATCATGTATAATAATAAGAACAAGTAAAAATTATCTTTAAAAAAGATGAAGCTGGGCTTGGTGGTGCACACCTGTAATTCTAGAGACTTAGGAGGCTGAGGCAGGAGGATTGCAAATCTGAGGCTAACTAGGGGAACTTAACAAGACCCTGTCTCAAAATAAAAAGTCGAAAGGGCAAGGAATGTAGCTCAGTTGTAGAGCACTCTGAGTTCAGTTCAGGACTAGGAGCAAAAAAAAACCAGAGCCCAGACTTTAACAGTCTTTGGCCTCCCCACCCAGGGCTTTTCCCACCACTCCCTAGCATGGGGCTGTGGGAAACGGGAAAGAGTGGGAGCCAAGAGGATATCGTGGGGATGAGAGTGGACCCCGAGGCCATACGCACCACAGTAGTTCAGACCATGACGTCTTCCAATCCCACAAGATGCTCCTGGGGTGTCCAGAGTTCGAATGTTTCCATAGCATCCCCAATTGCCACTTTCAGATAAGTCTACGAATGGAGAGAAGTTCGACCTAAGACATTGACCTAGACTAGTTCTTAATCATCTTCCTGCGAATGAGATGGCATCCTTTTTTTTTTTAAAGATCATAATAAAACCAATAAGACCAAGAGTTTCACTCTGCGGTTGAAAAGCTTTTGAAGTCTATTTCACAGTATATGAAGAAATTATCACAGACAAGGCTTTGCTACAGAATTCTCACCTCTTCTCCTGCAGACGTGAGGAATTCCTGGGAAAAGCAGATCAGACACTATCTGTGCCCTGGTCCTCTCTTACCACCTCTGTGAACTCAGCGCTTCTCCCTCAAATACTCCTAACTCATCAGCCTGGTGACACATTAATGCTTCCTCTTGAGAAACATGAATAAAGCCTGCATCTCCCAGGAGTCTCCACCAAGACCCAAGTCAGGGCACGTCCACAGGCTGGGGCAGAGGTCTGCTTCACCTACACCCAGTCAATTTTGGGTGGGGCCTAAGGTTGCAAAGGGGGCACATGCAGGTGAGGCTCAGGACCAGGTCTGTGCATGGGGTTTCCTCTTGCTGCTCCTTCTCTTCTCTCTTTGCATCTTTCTCTCCCTTCCATTGCCACTCAAGCCATCACTGAAAGGAAGGTATTGTTTTGGACACTATCAAGATTTTGCAAAGACCTTTGAAGAGAAGAACATTTCTTCTTTTCACAGCAGGGGAAGAGTATTCTTTTAAAAAATTTTTTGAACTTTTATTTTTTTTATTGTGGTAACATACATGTGACATGAATTATCATTTAACCATTTTAAGTGTACAATTCAGTGATATTAAATGAATTTATGATGCGCAACAATCACCACCAACCATCTCCATAACTTTTTTCATTTTGTAAAATGGAAACTCTGACCATTAAACAATTAAGTCTCTCTTCTCTGCTTCCCCCTGCTCCTTACAACCACTGAGAGACAATTCCACTGTCTCTCTCTATGGTTTGCCTACCTTATGTAACTGCAATCATACAGTATTTGTCTTTTTCTGTCTGGCTTATTTTACTTAGCATAATATCATCAAAGTTCATCCATGTTGTACCATATGTCAAAATTGTCTTCCTTTTTAAGGCTGAATAATATTCCACTGTATGGACATACCACATTTGCTTACCCATTCATCTGTTGATAGACACTTGGGTTGCTTCCATTTGAGCTACTGTGAAAAAGATGGCTATGAACATAGCATACAAATATTGTTTTAGTACTCTGCTTTGAATTCTTTCTGGTATATAACCAGAGCGGACTTGGTGGATTGTAGGGTGATTTCATTTTTAAAGTTTGGGGACACACTATTCTGTTTTCCAGCCTTTATGCCCATTAGTATTTCTACCAACAGCGTGCAAGGATTCTAATTTCCTCATATCCTCATCAACGCATGTTATTTTCCATCTGTGAGAGTAGCCAGTGCATAAGAATTTCTAACATACAGTTAGCCTTCTTTATCTGCAGCCTCTGCATCCATGGATTCAACTGACCACAGATCAAAAAAATTTAGGGGGAAAAATGTCCCAAACATGTACAGACCTTTTGTTCTCATCCTTACTCCCTAAACAATACAGTACAACACCTATTTACACGGTATTTCCATTGTATTTGGCTCTACCATCTACAGATGATTAAAGTAGACAAAAGGGTGCACGTGCATTCTATGCAAATATTATGCCACTTTACATAAGGGAATTGGCATCCGAAGGTTTTTGGTATCCTGTTACAATTTCCCCTCCTCTGCAGATACTGAGGGACAACTATGTATTCACAATTGACTGAAGGAAATGGGTGCAGGAGCCAGTAACCAGATACCTTCAGGGGACAGGAAATTGCTCCTGGGGAAAATCATGTCATGCTTGCATCCTACAAGGACCCTCTCATTAGCATATTTCAGAAAATGTATTTTTTTTGGTGATGAAAGTAGATTGTATCATCAAATCTTAATGATTTTCATATCTTTGAAATCTATCGATTGCGTATCCTCCTATGTGTCCTGTATGTTGACACATATGAATTTTTTAGTTTCTTTGTTTTTACTGTCAGTTTTGTGAGACTGACATCTGAAAACACTAGTATTTTGGGTAAACACTTCTTCCTTAGAGACTTGGTATAAGTTACCTGAAAGAAATGTGGAAATGAAAATGTCTTTTGTGAGCATACTAAAAATTAAATAAGCCAATGTGTTCTTTTTAACTTTTTAATCGATGCACATTTATCTTTAGGATAGGGGACACATGGACAAATACCCTTAATATTGCAGTGGTCTGTCACTCAGTGCTGGCTGTCATGAAGACTTCTCCCTAACTACATTAAATTCCCAATGCTTAGCACCTTCTGGGAATTTTACATTATTTGTTGAATGAATGGACACTAAATCCGAGAAATTGTTTTCAGTTTAGAATTAGAAAAGTTTTGCTTTTCCTAAGAAACCATTTCCTCCTTTCATTTGTCAAAAAACAAGTACTTTCACTTTTTTAGAAAAGAAATCCCAGCTGCAAGGAACTTTAGGTCAAAGCTGAAATTCAATTGCAGCGACTATATCAGCCTCCATGATTGCTATTTGAATCCTTTGGTACAAGTTTTCTATTTGAATTATATTGGTCTTATTATTGCAGCCTCCTCGATCGTTTTGTGGAACTATATGGTCTATAAATAAGTTTAAAAAAATACTATTTTTTTTTTTTTTGGTACCAGGGATTGAATTCAGGGGCACTTGACCACTGAGCCACATCCCCAGCCCTATTTTGTGTTTTATGTAGAGACAGGGTCTCACTGAGTTGCTTAGCGCCTCGCTGTTGCTGAGGCTGGCTTTAAACTCGCAATTCTCCTGTCTCAGCCTCCCTAAGTGCTGGGATTACAGGCTTGTACCACCGCACCCCGCTAAAAAAATACTATTGGTGAAGAGGTTTTTATAGTAGGCAATGATCAGGTGTATATTTAAAGTCTGGTTGGAAACTACCCTGCTTTAAAGACCATCCCAAATTCTGGAACATTCCAGAGACTGCTGATCAGTGACTGTGCCTAACTTCAGGATTTATTGGATGTCTTAGGAGAAAAATAATGTTTCCACCTCAGTTTCAAATATAAAAGTAGCATCATTTTCTTATGTTTCTCCTTCCCATCTCCAAGATCATTTGGGAAAAATGAAACACACTCACCAGTCAGGGCCAGAAGGCCCAGCAACAGCCACAATGCTGACATGTCAGGGATCTGGCTCTACAGCTCCTGAAATGTTTTAAAAATCAAAATTAGCTTGCAGATGAGAAAACATCAATCACTGTCAACAACACGTAATGGTCCTTTGGGAGGAGGATGCATGGAAAAAGTTCACTCAGCTCCAAAGTGGGAAAATTAATGATTTGGATCACAGTTAAAAATCAAGAGTGGAACAAGGGCTCCATCTATCCTTTAATTAGCTTAAAAATGAGAAGGCTGCTTGGTCTACAGGAACTCAATGTAGCATCCAGATACTGGATACTAATCACTTTAAGAAGCCAAGATGCTTTGGGTTTTTTTTTTTTTTTGGTACCGGGGATTGAACTCAGGGGCACTCGACCACTGAGCCACATCCCCAGCCCTATTTTGTGTTTTATGTAGAGACAGGGTCTCACTGAGTTGCTTAGCGCCTCGCCATTGCTGAGGCTGGCTTTGAACTCATGATCCTCCTGTCTCAGCCTCCCAAAGTGCTGGGATTACAGGCGTGCACCATGGCGCCTGGCTTCTGCTTCCATTTCCCCTCCTCCTTCCCCTCCCCCTCCTCCTCTTTCTTTTTTAGAAGCTGGGGATGAGACCCAGGATCTCCTGCATTCTAGACAAATGTTCAACCAACTGAGTAACAGCCCTAGCCCTCTTTTGTTCTAAGGTTATTCTTACAGGCAGTTTCTTCCAAATACCTAAGTGATGCCATCTCCAGATGGAGAGGCATTAAAGAAGCTTTAATTAATTAAGCTCATTAATTAATTAAAGGCATTAATTAAGCTCATCTGAGCTCCATCTTCTTAAACTAAAGCAGCAGGTGGCCCTCCCATGAAGCCACACCTGGTTTTTCTTCCCTAGGACCTTCAGAGGGTCTGTGGTTTTGCTTCATTCAGCAGAAAATGTCATGCACAGTTGCCAAAAAAAAGGTGCAGGCACTTGAGATATCAACTGGGTCTGCAGGAACTCTCAGAGTATTTCACTCTCTTTGCTGCTTTTCCAGGAAGAAAATATACTTCTTGGAAACCCACGTGGAAAGGCCTAGCTTTTATGAGAGCTTCCTCATTTTCCACACATGAAATGAAATATCTGTGTTGAGCAAGCCCTTGGTTGAGTCTAAGTAAATACATGTGCCATGTGCTTAACAACATGGAGTTACTTTCTGGTTGCCCTTGAGACCAGATCTTCAAAGTAACTTTTTTTCCCTATTACATCAGGGAAGAGCAGGAAGTGACAAGGAACCTCTCATATGGATGGACGAGGTGTTCCATCCACAAATACAGCATGTTAAAGTAACTCCAACTCTGTGGCCCAACTTTGTAGGCCAAAAAGTACTCTATGTTTAGCAGGGATGGTGGCGGCATCCCTGGGGTATGCTCAGGGAGTGTCCATTGGTCACTGTGACTAATTTGTTAATATCCCCATGGCTCGTGGCACTTGAAGCCATCATGAAAAGGTCAGGCCAAGACACATACCAAGTCTCAATGCCTAGCACAATATCTATAATGGCAAAATAGTTACAAACAGCAAAGGGGTGTGGACAAGCTGAAACTACCGGCCACCCTGGAAACTGACAACCAGAGAATCCCTCAGAGTCTAGTTCAAGTTCCTGCTGCTGCCACCAAGATATCTTTGTTTATCTTCTTCCCCCTGGGCACTTGTGTGTGTGGAGGGGAGGCATGTGCTGGGGATGGAACCCAGGGCACTCTGCCACTGAGCTACATCTCCAGTCCTTTTTATTTTTTTTTGAGACAGGGTCCTATTAAGCTACCCAGTAACTTGAAAACTTGTGATCCTCCTGCCTCAACCTCCAGAGTCACTGGGCACCATGCCACTGGGCACTGTGTAATTCTCAAAGCCTTGTTCAGATTTATAAGGGATCAGGACCATTTCCTCCTGAGTTCAACTGTTTCTCTGGAATAGGTGGAAATATGGCCTTTTGGTCCTTGGAGTTGTTTTACTACAGAACTCCCATTCTTTTCCCATCTTCACCTTAACTTTGAACAAGAGCATCCCAGATCCTCGGGGCCCTCCAACCAGCTTGGAAATGTGCTGCATTAACACCCTGACTGAGAGGGGAAGGTGGCCCTGCCCATCGTGGCCCCCATCTGATCCTGGAAGAGCTGATAACTGCCCCAGGCATCCACACTAGGCATCCGTTTGTGGCTCTTGTTGAGTTGCTGGAGCTCCTCTCCATCTGACTGCTCCCCGTGGGCCCATGGACCTTGACAGTAGCCTCCTGTCCGAGTCACACCTCTCTAGCTGTCCTATCCCTCACTTCCTCCTATCACAGCAACACCCCAGCCTTGTGCAGTGCTTTGTACCAATGGTCCTCAAGTTAAAATCATGGTACCAATGACAGTCAAAAATATAAAATGCTTCTGCCACTGTGATTGCGTTTTCTTAAGAAAAAAAAATCTAACCTTTTAGAGTAAAATTTAAGGATGCAACATGACAGCTCTTTTTTTTTTTTTGTACTGGGATTGAACTCAGGGGCACTCGACCACTGAGCCACATCCCCAGCCCTATTTTGTGTTTTATGTAGAGACAGGGTCTCACCGAGTTGCTTAGCACCTCGCCGTTGCTGAGGCTGGCTTTGAACTCATAATTCTCCTGTCTCAGCCTCCCAAAGTGCTGGGATTACAGGCCTGTGCCACCGCACCTGGCTATGACAGGTCATTTTAAACTGTCTTTTGTTGTTGTTGTTGTTGTTGTTTTAAGATTGCCTTTTCACGTGGTCTGAAAATACATACTTGCTGAATTTGAGTTGTGAGCCATGATACCAGTACAGAAAAACTCAGGTTTAGTTGATTCTCTTGCTTCCTTGTGGGCAAATCCTTTTCCTGCTGAGCAGACTATGCCCCAAAAGGGGCTACTGTGGTCTGTGCACCTCTGTGCCTACTTCTCCCTCTGCATTTGGGGGATCCCAGAGCTGACAACTCCAGGAAGGCTCTTCTCCTTGTGCTGGTCTTGCCTAGGAATATCCCCTTCTGAACAAAGATCAAATCAAGAGACCCTGGCCTCTTTGTTCCATGCACACTCTGGAAGCTTGTCCATCTTTTTTACTCTGATAGTCAAGACTTAAGCTGTTACATAAGTTACCTTAGTTTTTTCACAGCTTTCAGAGAAAATCAGACCTTGTCACAGAGCTGACACTTATAGGATGTGGGATAGTGTAACACTGGCAAGATTGGATAGAGCAGGAGGGCAAGGAAAGATTTACCATCCCTACTGTTTGATCCAGTACTCCTACTATTAAATGCACACAAGATTTTGTTCTTCCATTCTTTGTTTTGCACACGCACATAAATCCAAAAGAAACTGTATATCTGTATTAATAGAAACCTAAGTCACATGAGGTGGCACACACTTACAATCCCAGCTACTTAGGAGGCTGAGGCAGGATGATCACAAGTTTAAGGTCAACCTGGGCAACTTAAAAAGACTCTGGTTGGGTTTTTTTTTCTGTTTTGTTTTTGGTACTGGGGAATAAACTCAGGGGTACTTGACTACTGAGCCACATCCCTAGCCCAATTTTCTATTTTTTTGTATTTTATTTAGAGACAAGTTCTCACTGAGTTAGTTGCTTAAAACCTCACTTTTCCTGAGGCTGGCTTTGAACTCACACTCCTCCTGTCTCAGCCTCCCAAGCCACTGGGATTACAGGCATGCACCACTGTGCCCGGCAAGACCCTGCTTTAAAATAAAATTTAAAAGGGCCGGAGATGAAGCTAAGTGGCAGCGCACTTGCCTAGCATGTATGAGGCCCTGGATTTAGTTACCAGTATTTAAAAAAAAAAAGTCCAAATTTTTATAAGTATTGTAATGAACAGGAAAAGTAATTTCCTATTGTCTATATAGGTTTTAAAACTTGGGTTTTTCTTGCAAGGTCCACAAGTTTCATCTGATCTAATCTTTCTAATTCACTCGGCAGCAGAATCACAATCATTATCAATCAACCTCTTTATGCAGGATATTTTTTACCCTAAATAAACCCAGCACAAGTTCCACACCTGTTTTATACTCACCTGTCTTCAGTTGGTTCTTGTCCTTGGAGGCAGTGGGTCTACCGTGCTTTATATAGAGTCCTTGTCCTGCTTCTTCTTTTTAAAAGTGTTGACCTCATCCTATTATGAGATTTATCGCTGTCTCATAAATTATAGTAATAATCATAATAATTACAAATACTTTGAACTTATATGGAGCCTTTTATTTAAGAGTGTCTTGGCATTTTGCAACATTAACCAATTAGTTCCTCAGAGGCCAGATCCTAACTGTAGGTTCACGTGGACACTTTCAGGTCCAACATTCAACTTCATTCTCACCAGTTTCTGGGAATGGGACTATGTACAAAAAAAGAAAGCAAGAAAATAAAGAGTGGAAAAAGATAAGAGGGAGGGGCAAGAAGGAAGGAATTGAATTTGGAGTGTTAGAAATGCTCACTCTTGGTCTGTATCAGAGATTCTAGATCAGGTCATTGATTCAACATCCCCAGCTCAGACTTTGTTTTTTTTGTGTGTGTTTTGTTTTAAATGTTTATTTTTTAATTGTAGATGACAGAATATCTTTATTTTTGATTTTTTTTTTAAATGTGGTGCTGAGGATCGAACCCAGTGCCTTATGCGTGCTAGGCGAGCACGCTACCACTGCGCCATAATCCCAGCACCCCCAGCTCAGACTTTGGAGAGTAGGATTTGTAGTTCACCATCCACGAGTAAGATGGTAAGGCCACACACAGGACAGAGTACCATGAGCAAGGATCCAGATGTGGACATCCAGGGAGTTCCTGGACTTGAAATTTGGGAGGACAGTATGAGGATGCTGGGCTCTCCTTTAGTGTTTGCAGAGTTGGGGTAAAAAGAAATAGAGAAATAAGGTACCCCATTAAAACCACACCCCTACCCTCCAAAATGGAACCATTTGTTTATTTTGCACACCCCAACGATTAAAATTTATTATAGTGTGAGAAAATCTGGAGCTGTCCTGGCTCCAGCTACAAAGGCACTGTGTCATCAGCCCCAAGGGCCATGTTAGCGTCCTGAAAATGTCTCCCTGGTCAACAGCCAGCACGTTGCCGGGCAACAGTTCTACAGAAATGATGCCCACCTGTGTCCTCAGGTTTTCCTCAGTCAGTCCCTTTTGGATAGCCTTCCTTTCAAAGAGCTGGTATATATTTACAAATCTCGTCCGAGACGAAAGGAGGACCCTAGACGCCAGATGGGGAGGCAGGGAAAGTATTGGAAAGAAAACTCGATTGGGCTCAGAGGCAGGTGCCGGTAGTCCCAGCTACTGGAGAGCTTGAGGCAGGAAGATCGCTTGAGCCTAGGAGTTTGAGGCCAGTACCTGGATTTAAGTGAGACTAAATAGAAATAGCTCAAGAGATTCCTATGCTCCAGGGCTGGGTGAGCAGTGAATGCCACCTACCTCCACCATCTCCAGGCCTGTATTACTTCACAAACACACAATCCTCAGTTTGACTTTGTTTCTCAGCTGAACTCAATCTTCTTACTCTCCCCTTAAAGCCAGGTTCTTTATGACACCTGTCCAAGGGAACACAAATTAGTCACCGAAAGCCCCCCAAAGGAATAGACAAGTATCTCAACAGGGCTCCCAAAAGGCGTTCATTCCACACATCACAAAACCTAAAAATTCTCTTTGCCCATCTCTCTCTCCAAAATGTCAGAGAGTATTTGCTCCCACTTACACAATTTCTCCTCTAAAATGGAAACAACAAACATCGCCCCACCTCCTGGCCCCTCCTGGCATTTGCTGTTACTCCAATAATGGAATCAATATCACACGATCTGCTGCATTCAGGTGGAAAGCATTTATGGAGCTTTTACAATCTTCAGCAAATGCCACTTCTCACTCCTCACTTAATCATCTGAGTTGGTGACAGGGAAGCAGCTTCCTTGGGAACGGAGGGACTGAGCTCAGAACCCAGGGCTAGGCTGATGTGAAAGGCTGTCCTCCCGTGGATGCTGCCCCAGCGACATTTGGCTCTTTAGTTTGGGTGCTCTACCTCTGAGCTATATCCCCAGCCCTTCCTTATTTATTTATTTTTTAAATTTTGAGACAGCATCTCCCTAAGCGCTTGGGCTGGCCTTGAACGTGTGATCCTTCTGCCTCTGAGTAGCTGGGTGTGCACCATTGTGCCACCGTGTTAGAACAATCCCTTGTAGGCGGGTCCCAACACGACAAAGAAAAAGAATTGACAGGAAGTAGTGTGAGACTAGAGGCCAAAGGGATGAGGGGAAGCGGGAGAGGGTAAGAGCTGAGAGAAGACGTGGGTCTGAAATGCTGGAGATGGAGAAGATTGATGAAAGATGAAGAGTTAAATTTGAGACATTGGACATTTGCAGCATGCTGTTACTCGGGAACTGTCCCCATTTTCAATCCTCTTGCGATGCAGGTGAGTGACATGACGGTAACCCCAGTTTAACATTGACCCTGTTTGGCCACGGTCTCTGAGCCAAGGGTGGAATACTGACCTTAGATGGCCCCAAAGCCAGCACAGAACCAAATTGCTGACCTGATATGTGAATCTTATATTTGTTGGCAGTTGAGTTATCAGCAACCTATGGCCCAAAGTCCACTGCCTGTTTTGTAAATAAAGTTTTATTGGAACATAGCCAGGGCCGATGGTTTATGTATTGCCTATGGCTTTGAGAAAAAGCTGACCAATCCTAGATCTGCAATCTCCCCTTGGCCTGAGGAACAATAACAACAATAAAGCAGCTAAAGGGAAAGATACAGTAGCTGCTCACAAAGAATTAGGAGCAAGGAGTTGAGGAGGTTCCTGACGCATCAGAAGACAAAGTTCCAACCATGTTCTATCCTCAAGTTCAGTTGAGATGCTGTAGTAGTCTTACACTCAATACCTCTTTTTATTTAAACTAGTTTGAGTTAGAATAATGTTATTTGCAACCACAGAGCACTATCACTTATTTTGCCCATTTATTCGTTTATCTCTCATTCATTTATTCAAACATTTTGTGGACAGTTTATTCTGTGTCAGGCATGATGCTGGGGATGGCTGATAGAGTGGTGAATGGAATAATCATTGTCCCTGCCTGTGTGAAGCTTATATTCCAATCCAATAAGCTAGGTTTCAGGTGCTGCGCTATAGTGGCACCCCCTTCCTCTACAGAAAATATTAATTAAGCTTCTCCAGAAATCTTCGCCATAATTGATCTTAGGACTAGGAGCAAGAGAGTTTCTACAAGAGTTCAATGTAGTTAAACTTCCTATTTCCTGTTGTTCTATCTGACTTGGCCACTGCCTGAAAGAGATCTGCACTCCAGGTGCTGAAGGCCCCTTTACTAGTTTTTCCCAAACATTTATGGACCATCTAGTGCAGTAACAATATAATAGGTTATAGTAGTGTGTTTGCAAATGCAGAGTGTGGTAGGAAAGACAGGTCCCTAACAAGGCCTCTGGCTTTGGGCCTGAGCTTCAGAGATGTTTACATTTCAGAGATAAGAGATGTTACTAATTGGGCTCCATGGTAACAGCTGGCAGCGGAGGAAAGAGAGAGAAGAAGCTCTCCCCTTCTCAGGTGCTGACCTTGAAGGGTTAATTTACCCAGAACAGGGAAAGAAAAAGCTGCTTTTGTGTGAACTTCTGCAGACTGTGAACTTTTGAGCTCCTCCCCTTACACGCTGGGTATAAAGTTCTGAAACTGCTTGAACTCGGGGTTCAAGGGGATTAATTGATTACAGCGAAAGTTGTACCCTCTAAACCGACCGCTTCCTGCTCTCTTGAGTGTCTACCTCGTGTGTCCCTACTACAGCGTGATATCCAAGTACAGATGTCACCATGGCAGTTACAGCTTCAAAATGAGGTCTGGATTGAAAAGTACTGTAGATTTGGTAGTCATTGCTCTTTAGAGGGACTTAAAGATAGAGAAACTGAAGGTATTGCCTAGGGAGAGAATGTCAAGTGAGAACTAAAAAGTGTTTGTGACCAAATCCCTGAGAAACTCCCTTATTAAAAGGTTGGGTAGAGGGAAAAGATTTGGTAACGGAGACTGAATGAGAGGGTATAGAGGAAAAAAAATACAGTATCATAGAAAGTCATGGAAGGCACATTAGGAAATTGTCTGAAGGAGTTAATTGTATGTTTGTCAAATGCTGTTGAGAAGAATAGATGAACTTGAGAAGAGCTCATTGTATTTGTCTACATGAGGTCATTAGTTAACCAGGCAAGGACAATTTGCGTTTAGGTGCATAAGAATTTGTTTTTCTAGTTGGACATGGTAGTGGTATGCATGTAATTCCAGCTACTTGGGAGGCTGAGATTAGGAGGATCTCAAGTTCAAGGCCAGCATGGGAAATTTAGTGAGACCCTGTCTCCAGATAAAATAAAAACAACTGAGAGTGTAGCTCAGTGGTAGAACACCCACGGGTTCAATCCTTGGTACTGGGAAAAAAGAACAGGATTTGTTTTAAGAGACTAAAAACTTGACTCAAAATGACTTAAACATCAAAGAACATTTCTTAACTCATAGGACAATTCAGAGGTAGGATGATTTGGTTCAGTGGCTCACTGATGTCATCAGGCACCTTTTGTGTTCCCACTCTGCTTTCTTGAGTGACAGCTTCATCCCGAGGATCTTCCTTCCCCAACTCTCCATCCAAGATTGCTGCCAATGACTCCCAGGGTTCACACCCCCTCAGTCAAATCTGGGAGAGAGAGGGGATTCCTTTAGCACCTACAGAAAAGTAAGAATATTCCCCCACCCCCCACAAACAACCAGCAAGTCTTCATGTCTTATTGGCTCCAATGGAATCATGTACCCATCCCTTATTGGTTATAAAGAACCAATATAACTGTAAGTAGGCAATGTAATGTTACGATCATTTAAGTCCTGGTTTACAGCCCAGACAAGAATGGAGTCCAAGATGCAGTCAGATCCTTAAACCACCAGGTGGATAGAGATAAGCCAAAGAAAAGGAGGTTAGTTGCAAAGATAAAAGGAACAGATATCAAAAAGTAATCAATGGGCTGGGGTTGTGGCTCAGTGGTAAAGGGCTTGCCTCGCACGTGTGAGGCACTGGGTTTGATCCTGAGCACCACATTAAAAAAAATAAATAAAAATA
Source organism: Geosciurus inauris (assembly GCA_004024805.1). Lineage (NCBI taxonomy): Eukaryota > Metazoa > Chordata > Mammalia > Rodentia > Sciuridae > Geosciurus > Geosciurus inauris. Next base: position 29,360 of record PVHX01013989.1, on the reverse strand, counting down.
AAGGTATTGCTCTGGGGTTGTGGCTCAGTGGTAGAGCACTTGCCTAGCATGTGTGAAACCCTGGGTTCGATTCTCAGCACCACATATAAATGAATAAAATAAAGGTCCATCAACATCTAAAAAATAAAATATTTAAAAAAATAAAAATAAAAAAGGTATTGTATCCATCTACAACTTTAAAAAGGAGGAGGAGGAGGAGGAGGAAGAAGAAGAGAAGGAGGAGGAGGAGGAGGAGGAGGAGAATCATTAATGGACACAGCAGAGGAGCAGGAGCCAGGCAGGAAAATAGTAAATAGTGGATGGGGGAAGTAGTAGAAACAACTCTCCCAGGATGTCTGACTGAAAGAGAAAAGACATAAGGTAGTAATTGGACAGACATGGAAAGGCATACATTTTGATTACTTTTACAAGAGGTGCTACTAGAGCATCTCTGAATGCTGAAATGAGGGACTCCACAGAAGATGCTGAAAATACAGGAAATTAGAAACAGAAGAAAGAGTGCATGAAGTTGAGAGGGCGTGTCGTCCTGAGTGCCTGAAGGGTCTGACTTTCACTGCAGAAGGAGGCAGTGTGACCCTGAACACTGACTTTGAAATCTGAGAGATCCGGTGAACTTGAGCAAGTTTTATGTCTTTGAGCCTGCTTCCTTGGCTTTTAAAATAGGCAGACGCTCTTATTCTCATGTTGTGAGAATTAAATGAGATGATGTTTGTAAATGAATCAGTGGTATTTTTAGCTTTCTTCAGACCTTCCCTCTTCGGCTTCCGACCTGATCAACTCTACCAACTCACTTTAAATCAGTGATGAACATCTGGTTAAGTGTTGGGTTGTCTTTTGGACACAATAAAGGATAGGGAGAGGGAGAAAAGAACGAATAAATTTATATTTGCAAAACTTTTTACATCTAATAGTCTCCAAGTTCAACAAAGTTGAACAAAGTCCTTATGGAATTCTTGGAGGCAGCAATTAAACCTGTCCTGCTGACAGGACGTTGGTTATCCAGAAAAGAATGCTGTCAGCCGCGTCCTCTTCCTGGATAAAGGAAGGACTAAGAAGTCATTATTTCTCTGTCATCTTTGACAGCTTTACTAGGTCATGGGCAGTTCTGGCTATGGAAGCCAGGGAGCAAACAGAAGGAAAGAGATCAGAAAAGGGGGACCACAAATGAGCCCTTATTCGTAGTGAGTGGCTTTGGACATCACTGACTTGCTATGTTTTATTGTGGAAAACACTAAACTTCTTGCATACTTAGTTTTTCTTCTGGTGAAACAAGAAAAAAAAAAAAAAAACCCATAAAACCAACCAAACCGGGGGCTGGGATTATGGCGCAGTGGTAGCGTGCTCACCTAACACGCATAAGGCACTGGGTTCGATCCTCAGCACCACATAAAAATAAAATAAAGATATTCTGTCACCTACAACTAAAAAATAAACATTAAAAAAAAAAAAACACAAAAAAAACAACCAAACCGAATGAAACCAGACCTCCTTCGTCCTTAGCTCACTGGGACAGGCTGAATTGTTCTTAAATAAGGGCGTTTGGAAATGTGGTCTGCTGCTGGTACCCAGTGGTCCCTTGAGATGTGCTGTCAGCTCTGCTGCACAGGAAGCTTCAGCTGTACCAGTCCGGCATGTTCTCTTCTATGGCACACACTGGAGTCCAGGAGTGCTCCTGGTGGCATTTTACAAGAGCTGGCTGCGTGTAGCAGTGCTGTGCTCTGCTCTGCTAACATCTCCTGGGGGAAATGTGCCAGCTCTCCTTTCCCTCCCCTGAGCCTGTTCAGAGATGCAGGTGTGAGACACAGTGTGCTAGCCCACAGCGAGTACCCAGTAGATACTGGGAATGGCATGCACTTGCTCACTTAGTGGGCACACTCAAGGGGGTTTTCCTGTATCCATGTCTTGGAAAGACTTGGCCAGTGCTTTCTGAGAGCAAAAGAAAGAATTGCTCTGACCTGATAGGCACCTACAGAACCTCTGAATTCAATTGAAGAAACCATAGAAATCTTCTTCTTACTCTTCACCATAAAGGAGCAAAAAACATCAGAAATAATAAAATCTACACTATTATTTTCACACCTTGAACATTGAATTTATGGTGATTTTTTCCCTGTTCTTTTCATATCTCTTCAGAAACAAAAGTCTACACATGGGAGCTGGGGTTATGGCTCAGCGGTTAAGCGCTTGCCTTGCATACGTGAGGCACTGGGTTCCATCCTCAGCACCACATAAAATAAATAAAGATATAAAAAAATAATAGCATATCATTTATAAAAAAAAATTAAAAAAAAAGTCTACACATGGTCGAGCCTGCTCATTGCAAAAGACCACATTTCTCCATTTTCATTAAAATCAGTGTGATTGAAATTTTAGTGTAAGAAACATGAGACTACTGAAAATTGTCATATGGAAAGGGTGGATGTCCAGACATACTGCTGACTGCTGCCAAGGTATTAAAAAATCTTTCTTGGAGGAAGTTCTTGTGAGATAAGTAGAAAGGAAAGTCTCCTGCTACAGAGTGTTGATTATTCTTCTAGTCAAATCCCAGTTCACTGACAGGTTCCACCATGTTTGTTTGTTTGCTTTTAACTCAAATTTACTTATCTCTTCCAAAATATTTCTATATGTCTTTCCAATAAGTATTTATTTAATACCTACAAAGTGCCAAGCACTGAACTATACACCAGGAATAAAAGTCAAATAAAACACACCTTCTGGACTCAAGAAGCTCACCGCCAGGTAGTGAGTGGGTATTCACGGACATTTTCTTATTTTATGTTGGGCAAAGGGGTTAAATCACTGGCTCTTACCGGAGCCAACATCAAACCCTCCATATACAAATCATAAAATTCCTTAGAATCCATCATCTAGCCAGCAACAAACTGAAGAGGTAATGCTATGTAAAATTTTTTTATTGTCCACAGATGTGGCAGTGTGAGCCATACCCAGGAACCAATAAAACTGTCTTAGATGCTGTGACTCAAGTAGTTTGTCTAAAATACCTCAAGTATGGGAATCTGCCCAGAGGTTCACCCAGTCATTCCTCACAGTTGTTGATTCATTCCCAGGTCACAAAACACTTTCACGTATGTGCCTGTAACACTCCTATGGCATAGGGCTGGGCAGGCATAATAATCATTCATATTTTACAGGTGAGGAAACCATGACATTCAATCATGCAGCAACTTCTCCAGGTTAACAACCAGACAATGGTTAGGAGAGGTAGATTTGTTTGCCTTCAATCATATGCCCTGTACTCTCCAGAGAACATAAAGTTCCTCCCTTAAATTTAATGGGATCTCTGGGGAATATCATGGTTTAGGAACCAGTATCAATCAAGGCCACACAAAGCTAGTTATTATATGATAGTCAATGACCCTGTGTTAGTCAGTTTTCTGTTACTATGACAAAACTCCTGAGGAAATCAACTTAAAAAGAGAAAGGGTTTACTTTAGTTCATGGTTTCACAAGTTTTAGTCCGTGATCTCTTGATGCCATTGTTTCTGGGATTGTGCAGAGGCAGAACATCCTGGCAGGGGAGCATAGGTAGAGAGCAAAGCTGATCACCTCATGGTGGCTGGGAAGTGGGGGCGGTGGAGAGAGAGAGAAGGAGGGAGGGGATGGAGACAAAATATCCCCCTAAGGACCTAGTTCCTCCAACTAGGCCCTACTTCCTAAAGTTTCCATTGCTTCCCAAGAGCCCCCAAATTATGAATCCATCATGTCACAGCTCCTGTGATCCAATTACCTCCCCAAAGCCCCACCTCTGAGCACTTCTGAATTGGAGACCAAGCCTTCAACACATGTGCTTTTGGGAGATATTTAAGATCCAAATCCTAACAGGCCCACCACAGCTACATGGGGTGATTGTCCTCGCGTGGTGGCTGGGGCAAGCCTAATGAGCCTGGGGAGTGTGCCACTGCCTCACGCCAGGGCAAGGAGCAGTGGGTCCCACAGCTTGGGGATTGCATTCGAGACAGGAGACTGAATGTTCTGTGTAAAAGAGCAGAGCTCCTGGGGCTCCTAACCAAAATAAAATCGTGATGGAAGCCCAGGTCATAGAGTCGCTGATCCTAGGTCTTTTCAGAAGGTTTCTGTGGTGCTGGAGGGTGGCCCTGGAAGTTCTGAGGTAGGGACTCACCTCATAGTAAAATTTGTTGCCTTGGGAAGCAAAGACTTGAGTCTCATCAACAGTCCATAATTCCAAGCCAGGTGGGACCTATAGCCGTGGCCACTTTACAAGGAGAACAAAGAAGCCCTGTAGTCTTTAGATGCTCCCAAGGTTAGGTAGGACTTCCTACCCATTGGAGGCTCCTCAAGGTAAGACAGCCTTTAAACTCTAACAATTTTCCTTTCCTTAATTGGTGTCTTGATCCACACCCAGTGAATAAGGGCTAAGACCAGGAGTTGCCCCATGAATTCTGGGGAATGGATGCTACACACTTGTTTTCCTGAGTCCAGGAAACACCAGGGACCACATTCGCTGCTGGTCTGCTTTGCAATTAGCCAAAGGGTTATGGTGACCTGTGGTCTCTTAGGAGCCAGCAGGAAAGGGCATTTTCTTACCTGTTTGCTTCATAAGGAGCACTATGGGTATTTTCACCCCCAAATTTTGAGGATCAGTATCTTTGTTGTGTCAAAGGTACAGGCAACAACAGTAGCAGAATCATGCAAAGGTCTGTATTAGTCAGATTTCTCCAGGGAAACAGAACAAATCAGAGGTGTATAGAGAGAAAGAGATATTTTATCTTATTTGTTATTATTGTGCAGCATGTTTAATTTGTTTTAATCTAGTTTTGATTTTATTTTATTTTTTATATTTTGACACCAGGGATTGAACTCAGGGGCACCGACCACTGAGCAACATCCCCAGCCCTATTTTGTGTTTTATGTAGAGACAGGATCTCACTGAGTTGCTCAGCACCTCGCCGTTGCTGAGGCTGGCTTTGAACTCATGACCCTCCTGCCTCAGCCTCCCAAGCCACTGGGATTACAGGTTTGTGCCACTGTGCCCAGCTATTTCATTTTATTTTTATATGATGGGTCTCACTATATTGCCCAGGATAGCCTCGGTCCTCCTGACTCAGCCTCCCGAGTAGCTAAGATTACAGGCATGTGCCACTGTGCCCAGCTTTAAAATTTATTTTAAAATTTATTTTAAAATTTATTTTCTGAAAGACAGAAAGTCCAAAATCTTGCAGACTAGAGACCCAGGAAGATTCAATGTTGCAATTCAAGTCTGAAAACCTACTAGCAGAATGGTGTCTTGCTCAGCAGAGGTTCTATTCAGGCCTTCAGCTGAGATCACAAGGCTCCTCCCACATTGTGGGGACAATCTGCTTCACTCAGTCTGCTGATTTAAATATTAATCTCATTCACAAATACTCTCTTGGAAATACCTGCAATAATGTTTGACCATATATCTGGGCATCATGGCCCAGCCAAATAGACATATAAAAACAACCATCATGGAGTCCTCATGAGACATGTGCTCTTAGGAGCACAGACCTGAGATGGTAACTGCACTTTCTCGTCTGAGTGACTATCCAATGGCTCATATATCGTAGCAGTTTCCCTCGCTCAGTCTATAGAAAGGGTGCCAAAACCTGGTTGAGACACACAACCAACCATCACAGGGTAAAAGTTATTCCCTTGATCCTCGCTTGGTCATGTCTCATACTGAAATTAAGCCATGTGATTCCATCTGGGACACATAAATATGTCCAGAACAGGGTACTTGACACAGAGCCACTATATGCAGGGATCCAACCCAGCATTCCCTCCCATTGATCAAGACTTCCAACTCAGTGTGGTTGGACCTATCACAGAGGCTGTGCAGGACTTGACGGATTCAGCCCACCGTGTGCTGTGGAACCATCCACTCTGTGTGCAGTGGGTCAGACCCAGTGAGGAAGCTGAGATGGAGGGAAGAACGATCTCAAAGCAGTGTGGTCACAGCCTGGTCATCCTGTGCACAAAGCTAATTTTCTATGGTGGCTCTGCAGAAGCAGATGGAACCCCCACTCTCGATGAATAGGCTGTCAAAGTTGATGACACTCCATGCTAGAGAATTTTTTTTGTTCTTTTCAGACATACATGATAGTAGAGTGTATTTTGACATACTATACATACGTGGAGTCTAACTTATTCTAATTCGGATCCCATTCTTGTGGTGGCACATGATGTGAAGTGACACTGGTCGTGTATGCAGGCACGAACAGGAAAGTTATGGCCCACTCATTCCACTGTCTTTCCTCTTCCCATCTCCCCTCCTTTCCTTTCATTCCCCTTTGTCTAATCCAATGAACTTCTTTTTCTTTAATATTTTTTTTAGTTGTAGATGAACACAATACGTTTATTTTATTTATTTATTTTTATGTGGTGTTGAGGATTGAACCCAGGGCCTCACACGTGCTAGGCAAGCGCTCTACCACTGAGCTACAGCCCCAGCCCCCATTGAACTTCTATTCTCCCCCCCCACCCCCCATTATATGTGAGCATCTGCACATCAGAGAGAACATTGAGCCTTTGGCTTTTGGGGGTTGGCTTATTTCACTTAGCATGGTAGCCTCCAGTTCCATCCATTTACCCACAAATACCATAATTTCATTTTTATTTAAGGCTGAGTAATGTCCCATTGTGTATATATACCACATTCTTTTTATCCATTCATCTGTTGAAAGGCACCTAGGTTGGTTCCATAGCTTAGCTAATGTGAATTGAGCTGCTGTAAACATTGATGTCATGTCAGAGAATTTTGAGAAAGTTAATTATCCACACAAGAAACTTCTTGGGCAGAACAACGTGGCTACAGCAGGTCTGGGTTAGCATGAGGAGGAGAGAATACCTCTGGCTTTTACAGTGACCAGGGGGTGGGATTGGAGCAAGTTCTCATATGCCAGCTGGGAGTTTGTGAGATATGGATTTCTTACTAGTACCAAAAATGGGAAAAGGAAATTCTGTTACATTTACTTCTTTTTTGCAGCATGAGGATCAAACCCAGGACCTTGTGCAAGCTAGGCAAGTGTTCTACCGCTGGGCCACATTCCCAGGTAAGTATTTATATAGTTATATAATTCTTACAAAAATATTATATTTTTGTTTACTTTGTTCTTCCTTCCTGATAGACCAAATTTTTCCCCCATATCAATACCACTTCCTAAAAGGTATTGTTGAACTTATTTTCTCATTCGATTTCATCTTGCTAGGACCCACCCACATTACATATTCTAGGCATGGAAGACTTTCAGAGACAGCTCTGGTCACTGCCCTGCGTTGTTCATGCATGGCCGTGAGGTCCTGTCGCCGGTCACCTGGCCCAGCCTCACCCCCGTGTGTCCTCCAGAGAGGACCACTCACCCTCTTACACTCTCAAGGATGGAGGCTGCAGTGCTGTGGCTACTTGGGGTGTTGGATAAAGATTTCCAGAGAAGTGCAAGTGTGGTCCTGAACTATCTAGCAGTGTTGAGGTTTGGGTTACTTAGAAAGGGTTGGGGTTTCTCAGAAAGACCTGGACAATCCCAAATCCTTCAATGAAAGCTGCCAAAAATTGTTAATGGTGTTTTACTGGGAAATCAAGCTACAATGCGGCTGATGCTATGACCTGAATCCCTAATAAAAATCAAGGATGTTCCTTTAAAGGAAGTAAAAATAAACATGTAATTTTTTGGTTTTTTAAAAAATATTTTAAAATATTAATCACAATATTAATATAGTAAATATCACAATATCTGGTGTGTAAATGTGAATTGTTAATTAAACATGGTTACTAGAAGGCTAACTGATAGGTAAATAACAAAATCAGCAACAATAGGTCGCAGTGGTGCCTCTGTAGTCCCAACTAATGGGGAGGCTGAGGCAGAGGGATCACTTGAGCCCAGGAGTTCAAGGCCAGCCTGGGCAACACAAGATCTGTCTTGAAAGAAAAAAATAAATGAAAGAAAAAAAAAATGGCTAATACATAACAAAAGCACATAAGACTGTGCCTGGCACATGTTTAGATGATGCTTCAGAGAAGTGAGTTTGAAAGTGGGTCATTAGAATCCCCTGGGGAGTTTTCCCAGCATCTTGATGCCCAGGCCACGCTCAAGGTCAATTACAGCAGAATCTCAGGAGGCCAGGCATCTGGACTTCCTGAAGCTGTGGTAGACAAAATGATATCCGCCCAAAGAAGTCCACACCCTAAACCCTGGGACCGTCATGTGTCAGAGAGGAATCAAGGTAACAGATGTAATTAAGGTTACCAAGCAGGGTGTGGTAGTACACACCTGTCATCCTAGGGACCTGGGAGCCAGAGGCAGGAGGCGAGAGAGTTCAAGACCTGCCTGGACAACACAGTGAGACCCCATATCAGACAAAAATACAGAAATATGAAATTAAGAAGGCTGCTAACTAAATGGCCTTTAAAGAGGTAGAGTGCCAAGGGTTGTCAGGGTGACCCAGTGTAATCACAAGGGGACCTGTTTTCGCAATTGAAAATTTTGCCTTATTTGTGAGATTTGACCTGCTTTAGCTTAGTTGTATTGGTGTTATTTTGGTCTGTCTCCATAAGGGATCAGATCGTTGTTCTTCCTTTGTGTTTTGAAACTTAGAAGAACATAGTATTGAGCGATAAAATTGATTTCTTTCAAAGGATGTTAAAGCTTCTTGAATGCAGAAGAGGGAGGAGAAGTAGCAGGAGGAAATATAACCAAGATTGAAATCCATTTCTGCTGGCTTGCTTCTATCATTTGTCAAAAGTTTTTCTTGGAGTGGTAGGAGTGGTTTACTTGAGAGGCAGGGAATTGTTCCAGTTTTCTCAGTTGGAATGTTTTTTTCCTTTATTTGTGAGATTCAGCTTGCTTTAGCTTAGTTTTGCAGGTTTTGTTTATCTGTCTATATAAAGGATCAAATATTTATCTTTCATATGTCATTGAAAATTTAGAAGAGCTGGGCACGCATGGTACATGTCTGTAATCCCAGCAATTAAGGAGGCCAAGGAAGGAGGATTGCAAGTTCAAGGCCAGCCTTAGCAACTTGGTGAGGCCTTGTCTCAAAACTTATGAAAAGTAAATAAGTGAATGAAAAAGGCTGGAGATGTAGCTCAGTGGTAGAGTGCCCTGGGTTCAATCCCCAGCACCACTAAAGTAAACAAACAAATAAACGAATAAATAAAATGTAGAAAAACATAGTTGTAAGTAGTAAAATAGATTTCTTTCTAAGCATAAAATTAAAAATGTAAGTTACTTGGTTTAAAAATTACATGAATTGAGATTTGGGGATGTAGCTCACTTGAAGAGTGCTTGCCTAACGTACATGAGGCTCTGAGTTCAATTCTAGCACCACAGAAACATTTAAAAACATTTTAAATGGAAAAGAAGATGCATGAAATGAGTTAAGAATATGGGGCTGGGGTTGTAGCTCAGTGGTTGAGCGCTTGCCTCACATGCGTGAGGCACTGGGTTCCATCTTCAGCACCACATTCAAAAATAAATATAATAAAGATATTGTGTCTATCTATAACTTCAAAAATATTTTTAAAAATATGTATCATGACCTGGGGGTGTAGCTCAGTGGTACCGTGCTTGCCCAGCATGTGGAAGGCTCTGGGTTTGATCCCTAGCACTGCAAAAAAAAAAAATTAGGTAAATAAAATAATTTATATCACATATAAGAAAATGTGGACAACAACAACATACATTGCATGGTAGAGAGTCTAAGACAGCTCTGTGAAGGGATGTGACCTCACTTGCTTGCTTGCTTGGGTGGACCTGGGAGGAAGAGGAGCAGACTAAGTGGTCTAGACCCTCCAAGAAGGGGCAGGCAGTAGGGATGGAAGGGCCCAGCTGTGATCTCTAGGGGAGGGAAGCCCCCTGAAGAAGGCTGCTATAGTGGAGAGACAGCAGAGAGCCCCTCTTCCCTCTCACCTTGCCAATGCCCTCCCCACCCCAAATAAACCCACCTTCTTTACCCTGTGGGTCTCTTTCCCAGTGTTCCTTGGAATGTGACACTTTAAAACTGGAAACACTGGAGAAATTTCATTCCCTGCCTTGACCTCCTACTCAGTGAGAATGGCATATGTGTTCGGGATTGAATTTTCATCATAAAATTTTAAAATTAAGACAGCTCTTCTAGATATTTCCTCATGTATCGTAAGTAGGGACTTTGCATTTTGTTAACCTATACAAGCTGGTGCTTTGGTCAAGACATTTTGTTTGTTTTTAAGCCCTGAGATCTCATGTAGAGATTTGACTTCCTCTTGTTTGGTGGAAGAGAAAGGAGAGTTTGACTGAGGTTGCTGGTGCACTGCTAGAGGCTTCCTGGTTGTCTGATTAAGAAACATGTTCAGGGCTGAGAGAAGTTCCCAGAGAGTTCAAGAAAAACAGGCAACACTGTCCAGCAAATTTGCCATCTGAGCAGAAAACTCACTCAGATATTGTAAGGTGAGCTGGCACGGGAAAGACCCAGAACTTTCCAGAAGATTTGGTGGAAAAAATTGTTTAGATGTCCTGAGTGAGAAACCAGAAATTTCTGCACTCAACTTTTGTTTTCCATTTTTCAAACTTTGTTTTTTCTCTAATTCTCTTTGTCTTGTTTGTGGTCTGCTTTCTTTTTGATTACCCAAGACCCAACAGCTGTGTAGGCTTCATTTTCACTAGAGTAATGGTTGCCCCAGAGGTGAGTCAGTCTGGGCCAGGACTGAGATAGTAACACAGACTTGGAGGAAGCTCTGGGTGGCCATGAAAGCTGGTCAGCAAGTCACTAGAGTGAAGGAATGAAGGGCATTTTCATTTAAATTGGCAGTCTCTGTGATAAGGAGTGTGGCTGTCGGGGTGGAACTGGGATGGATCAGGGTCAGGTGGAAAACAGGGACACTGGGGCATCTTACTGAAGGCTTCTTGCCACCTCTCCCATGCCCAGAAATGTCTGGAGGACAGGTTGGCTTCCTCTTCCTACACCTCTGCCTCCATCACACAGACCGGGGCTCTTGAATGAGGGGTGCGGGGCAACCTGGGTTGATCCACAGGCTGTATGGGTGAGAGGGGTGGCCAGCAGCCCTACCAGGGGTACACTCCTATCCTTGGTCACTATAACAGACATATTGAGAGTGGATTCTATGCTGAAGCAGACACGTTCCCTCAATACTGGCTGCCAGGCTGGGGGGGGGAGCTCAGCATACTGGACAAAGAATTCAAAAAATTAAAGTAATTAGTGAATTAAAAGAAAATCTATGAAAAAACTAAAGAAGAAAATGCAGCATGCAAAAGAGGATTTCAATAATGAGAAAGAGATTCTGAAAAAGAGACAAGCAGAAATATCAGAAAGTCTCAGAAAATCAAAAATTCAATTAAAAATGTCTTTATTAGCTTAGATCAAGTAGAAGACAGAATCTCAGAGCAAGAAGACAAGGTGTCCAGCCCTGAATATTTTGGCAGTATTAAAGAAAAAAAGAAAGAAACTATGATCAGCATGTACAAGAACTTTGGGACAACAATAAGAGACCAAAATAAGACTCACTGGAATTGAGGAAGGAGCAGTGATACAGGCAAATGCCACTGAGAACTTATTCAGTGAAAAAATAGCAGAAAAAAATTTTAAATCTTAGGAATGAAGTAGACATCCAGACACAAGATTACTATAGCAGTTATCCTTCAGAATTGAGGAAGAAATAAAAATCTTCCAGGATAAGCATAAAATAAAAGAATTCATGACTACCAAGGAAGAATTGCAGAGGATACTTAAAGAAATCCTACCTGTAGATAAAGATCAAAGCAAGAAGATAAATAATTTCTTTAAAAATTTGACCCTTTCCAATGGCACCCATGTTTTTACCTTGGGAAAACACACCTGGCTTCAGTAAGCAGCAAAACACCTTTTTTACTTATCTTCATTATTGTTGTCTTTATGAATCTAAGAAAAATAAGTTTAGTATCTCAAAATGTAAGCTTGTGTATGGCAGAGGTTGTGACAAATCATATTATGATTCAGAAGGGATCCCTCCTACACTTACCATCATTCACATTGTTATAGTTTGGATATGAGGTGTCTCCAAAAAGTTCATGTGTGAGACAATAAAAGAATGTTCAAATGTGCAATGACTTTAGGTTCTTCAATGCTGCTGACTTGAAGTCCTTCCTCCCAGCCATTGAGACTTATTGTTATCAAGTTAATTGCTGGAGAAATAAAATCAAGACTCAATAAATGGGATGGATTCAAACTAAAAAGCATCTTCTCAGCAAAAGAAACAAGGAGCTGAAGAGAGAGCCTACATTCTGGGAACAAATTTTTACCACATGCACATCAGATAGAGCACTGATCTCCAGGATAGAGAAAGAACTCAAAAAACTTAACACCAAACAAACAAACAACTCAATCAATAAATGGGCTAAGGAGCTGAACAGACACTCCTCAGAAAAGGAAATACAATCAATCAACAAATATATTTAAAAATGCTCAACATCTCTAGTAATTAGAGAAATGCAAATCAAAACTACTCTAAGATTTCATCTCACACCAGTCAGGATGGCAGTTACCAAGAATATAAGCAACAATAAGTGTTGGCCAGGATGTGGGGGGAAAGGCACGCTCATACATTGCTGATGGGATTGCAAATTGGTGCAACCAATCTGGAAAGCAGTATGGAGATTCCTTAGAAAATTTGGAATGGAACCACCATTTGACCCAGCTATCCCATTCCTCAGTCTATACCCAGAGGACTTAAAACAGCATACTACAATAATGCAGCCACTTCAATGTTTATAGCAGCTCAATTCATAATGGCTAAACTGTGGAACCAACCTAGATGCCCTTCAATAGATGAATGGATAAAGAAACTGTGATATATATACACAATGGAATATTACTGAGCATTAAAAGAGAATAAAATTACTGTGTTTGCAGGTAAATGGATGGAGTTGGAGAATATCATGCTAAGCAAAGTTAGCCAATCCCAAAAAGCCAAATGCCAAATGTTCTCTCTAATAAGTGGATGCTGATCCATAATAGGAGATGGGGCATGGGAAGAATGGAGGAACTTTGGGCAAAGAGGAGGAAGAACAGGGGAGGGGACATGGAAGCAGGAAAGATGGTGGAATGAGATGGACATCATTATCCTAGGTACATGTATGACTGCACATATGGTGAGACTCTACATTGTGTACAACCAGAGAATTGAAAAGTTGTGCTCCATTTGTGTACAATGAATCAAAATGCATTCTGCTGTCATGTATACCTAATTAGAATAAATAAATTTTTAAAAAGTTTATTGCTGGAAGAGATGATTCAAATTTCCCAATGAAAGAACTTGATGGCAAGAACACCTCTGATCTCTCATTGAATTTGCCAAAAGGCTGGATATTTATTTATTCCCTAAGATGAAGGGATATAATAAACTAGGTTTCACTAGGGAGGAAAAAAAGAAAGAAAGAAAAATAAGACCCAACTATATGTTGCCTGCAGGAGACACACCTCAAAAACACCCACAGGCTGAAAGTGAAAGGATTAAAAATGATATTCCATGCAAATGGAATCCAAAAGCAAGTCTGAGTAGCTCACGTATTTGACAAGCAGACTTTGAGCCAAAATTAATCAGAAGAAACAAAAAGGTCACTGCATACTGGTGCAAGGGGACAGACAGACAAGGATGGTGGCAACACGAGGTTAAGAGCACAATTCTATAAAGTGGACCCATTGTGCTAACCCCCCATGTGCTTTCTTCACCAAAAAGCAATCTGCCTGCAGCCCCATCTGGCCTAAGTGGACAGGATATGTCACATTCCTCAGCAAACTGAGGCTGGTACGAAGGTCAGGCAGTCATTGTAGGTAATGATTGATGGGGGTTGAGAGAGGATGAGGACTGGTTATCAAAGAAAGGACAATGGATTGTTAACCTCTGTGATCATGCTCCTGGGCACTCTGGGTTGCTAACAATTAACCCGCGTGTCTCTGCTCCCAGGTACAAACATGGAGAAGAAAGAAAAGGCAATGATTAAAAGGGAGGCTCTCAGGTCTGTAAAAAAATTAAAAGTTGCACCCCTCCCATGGGCTCTCAGCTCTGAGGCTCCACTTCTCTTCAGAGAAATCTGTCTCTACCACTTTCTTAAATAAAACTTGCTTTCTACCCTTGCCTCTGTGTTTCTTGGATGTTTGATCTTCAATACTGGGAATAAGAACCTGTTCCTGGTCTCCAAAAACGCTATCACTGGTAAAAGGAACAATGTAACAAGAAGATATAACAAGCAGGGCGCGGTGGCACATGCCTGGGAGGCTGAGACAGGAGAATCGTGATTTCAAAGCCAGCCTCAAGCCAGGCGTGGTGGCGCAAGCCTGTAATCCCAGCACTTAGGGAGGCCAAGACAGGAGAATTGCAAGTTCAAAGCCAGCCTCAGCAACAGTGAGGCGCTAAGCAACTCGGTGAGACCCTGTCTCTACATAAAACACAAAATAGGGCTGGGGATGTGGCTCAGTGGTCAAGTGGCCCTGAGTTCAATCTCCAGTACCAAAAAAAAAAAAAAGAAGCCAGCCTCAGCAATGGTGAGGTGCTAAGCCACTCAGTGAGACCCTGTCTCTAAATAAAATACAAAATAGGGCTGGGGACGTGGATCAGTGGTTGAGTACCCCTGAGTTCAATCCCTGGTACCAAAAAAAAAAAAGAAGAAGAAGAAGATACAACAATTGTAAATGTTTATAATATTTATACCCCAAATGTTAGTGTACCTAATTACATAAACACTACATGCTGTAAAGGCATAGATAGTGTTTTTATATTGCATCCTTCTGCTCTAGGCAGCTGCTCAGCCACAGGTGTTGCTTGGCATTGCTGGGCTATTACATTTTCATAATTTCAGACATGCACAGACACATATATTGTGCACATGCAGGAAGTTGTAGCCTAGATATGGTTTCAGCTAGATGTCTTTATTAACTGCTGTCATTCTGGCAAGTCTTTTAAGCTCTAAACTACCCTGTCCTCCTCCTTTTAAAATCAATTTTATCTTAGAATTTGTTCTAATTCATGAAAATTTTTATTCATTGATAGTCTGTAAAATAAAGTATACTTTATCTGCTTTTTATTTCCTCTTTTTAAAAAATAGGCTCAGATAGA
This sequence comes from Geosciurus inauris, assembly GCA_004024805.1. NCBI lineage: Eukaryota > Metazoa > Chordata > Mammalia > Rodentia > Sciuridae > Geosciurus > Geosciurus inauris. The sequence continues at coordinate 14,278 of PVHX01013989.1, read as the reverse complement.
TCCCAGTACAATAATACTGGGTGATTTCAACACACCTTTCTCATCAATAGGCAGGTCATCCAGACATAAAATCAGCAAGGACACTTCAGACATAAAATGGAAAATAAGTCAAATGGACTTAACAGACATCTACAGAATATTCCATCCAACAACAGGTGAATACCCTTTCCTCTCAGATACCCATGAAAGTTTCTCCAAAATAGACCATATTTTATTATTTTTTAAATTTTTTTGGTACTGGGGATTGAACTCAGGGGCACTCAACCACTGAGCCACATCCCCAGCCCTATTTTGTGTTTTATGTAGAGACAGGGTCTCACTGAGTTGCTTAGCGCCTCGCCCTTGCTGAGGCTGGCTTTGAACTCACGATTCTCCTATCTCAGCCTCCCAAAGTGCTGGGATTACAGGCTTGTGCCACCATGCCCGGCTAAAAATAGACCATATTTTAGACCACAAAGGAAGTTGTAGCAAATAGAAAAAGTTGATGTAATTCCTTACATTTCTTTCAAGCACTTATAAATATATATAAATACATGTCCCAAAGAAGGAGACACACCCAGAGGTGGAAGTTGTTTTTATTAGTTCTCCTTTACAGATGAGAAAACTGAGCCTGGAGGTTGGGGAATGAGCAACTCTGCTAAGACTCTTTTTTCAGAGCCTAGGGTTGGGATAATCGCACTCCATCAACCTCAACTTCAGCTCCTCTTCCTTAAGGCCCCAGGGACTTTGCATGGGCTGACCTCCTGTCTGTCAGCTCCTCCTTCAAGTCTCAGCTGTGTCCAGCCTTCTGCCCAGGGAATCCCCAGACACAATCCTCATCCCTCCTACATTTACCATCATTCATATTGTTATAGTTTATATACACGGTGTCCCCAAAAATCTCATGCATGAAGCAACAAAATAATGCTCAAAGGTGCAATGACTTGATTTTGAGAGTTGTGTCACCTAATCAGTGGGTTAATCCACTGAGAAGGATTAAGTGGGTGGTACCTGTAGGCAGGTAGGGTGTGGCTAAAATAAGTAGGTCACTGGTTCCTGGTGAGCACAGCTGTTTGTGTTGAATTCTTTCCTCTGCCATACCCTTCTTCCTTAGTGGTCTGCCTCACTCTGGCCTGGAGCCATGGAGTCAGCTGATCATTGATTGAACCTCTGAAAACATGAGCCAAAATAAATGCACACTTTTCTTCTTCTGTAAATGCTTCTTAATGAAAGTTAATGCTATATATTAATACATGTACATATTTGATTTTTTTATGGTATGAGGGATTGAACCTAGGAGTGCTCTGCCGCTGAGTCACATCCCCAGCCCTTTTTATTTTTAATTTTGAGACAGAGTCTCATGAAATTGCTGAGGCTGGCCTCCAACTCGCAATCCTCCTGCCTTGGCTTCCTGAGTTGCTGGAATTTCAGGTGTGCGCCACAACACCCAGTTAATACATATCTGATTTTTAAATCCTCTTAGTCTATCTCCATCTGAACGTATTCCCAACTAGCAACCTCCCTCCTTGGATTCCCTAGGTTGGTTAAAGAGAGCTACTCATGTGAATTATTTTCAAACTACTATCCCCTTCCTTCCCACCCCAACATCTGAGCATCCACATATATCGTCACTGGATCCTACCTCCAAACATCTCCCTCAGCTTTCCTTGTGTTCTCCTACCTATGAGACTGCCCTCATTCCTCGCTGGTCTGCCTCTGGTCTCCGTTTGATCACAATCCCAACATCGTGTCTTATCTTGGAGGAGTTTGGAATTTGCATGCAAAAAGGCAGAACAGTTATTCAACCATACTCAGAGAAGGAGATGCCTCTCATCCATAAATTGAACACAGTAAGTGGTGGTAATCAAATGAGGTGGGGGAGTCCTCCAATCTCAGCAATCATACAAAAATCCAAGACCTTCATAGGACAAAGTGGCACATGCCTATACTTCCAGCGACTTGGGAGGCTGAGGTAGAAGGATCACACAGGTTTGAGGCCAGTCTTAGCAACTTAGCCAGGCCCTTAGCAACTTAGTGAGACTATGCCTGAAAATAAAAAATAAAAAGAGTTTGGGATTTGGTAGAGTGCTTGCCTTCATGCACAAGGCCTTGGGTTCATTGCCACAAAAAAAAAAAAAAAAAAAAAAAAGGATGTAGTTCAGTGGTCAAGTGCCCCTGGACTCAATCCCCAGTACAAAAAAAAAAAAAAAAAAAATTTTAACACCTTGGCCAACCAGCACAGTTCCAGATCCTACAGCAGCTAGGCTTTCCTGTATGTTGACTGAACCTCTAGATGGACCTGTGACTGTGTACTCTGGTCGCAGTTGGTGAGTGAATGAGTTAGGTTGAAGTCAGTATTAGAACTGCCCTGAGCTCTCTGTATTGAGAAACAACACTATGATTTGAATGTGGTTTGTCCCATCTGAAACTCATGTTCAAACATCATCCTTATTGTTATATATGAAGAGATGGAACCGAGCCGGGTGTGGTGGTGCACGCCTGTAATCCCAGCACTTAGGGAGGCTGAGACAGGAGAATCGCAAGTTCAAAGCCAGCCTCAGCAAAGGTGAGGTGCTAAGCAACTCAGTGAGACCCTGTCTCTACATAAAACACAAAATAGGGCTGGGGATGTGGCTCAGTGGTGGAGTATCCCTGAGTTCAATCCCTGGTACCTCCCCCCAAAAAAGAGATGGAACTGGAGGTCGGGGGACCCATGAGATGATAAGGATCTGCCCTCGCAGTGGAATCATTCATTCATTCAACTAATAAGTTAGTGGGTTATCTTGAGAGTGAATCTGTCATAAAAGCCAGTTTGGCTAAGTCTATCTCATGCTCCATCTCAGGACTGCCAGCAAGAAGGCCGTTACCAGAAGTGGCCTCTTGACCTTGGACCCAAACTTGGAGCCAAAAGAAACCTTGTCTTGAAAACTCACCTCGTTTGTGGTATTGGGTTATTACCAAAAGACTAAGATGAGAAGAGGCTCCTTTCTTTGTCTATTGCTTGAGAATTAAGTACCCCTCCAGAGAAACCTGTTTGGAACCGATATCGTAGATAGCAATGCACATGGCCCCTGCAGTGTGGCAAACAACATCCAAACACAAGGAGCTGTTTCAACTGATAAAACAGAGACAGGAAACTTACTGTACCAGGACTGGGGTGGGGCTCAGGTGATGCAAGCTGAGCACTTCCTCTCTAATCTGAAGGATTCACTGACCAGCTTCTCTGCATGACAGTTTCTTTTCTTTATTCACACTATCCACCTGGTTTGAGAGAAAGGAATGAGGTCTATGTTGTGCGATGCTCCTGCATCCTACAATGCACTGGACAGTCCCCCACCCCTCCCTACAGAGAATCATCTAATCCAAAAGGTCGATCATGCTGAGATTTTAAAACCCGGATTTAAATTGACCTTTGTTTTGATTGACAGGTGGGAAGACTTTGCCTAAAGTTGTTCCAGTATCAAATAAAGTTTGTTCTGCAAGATAGCTCTTAAAACTGGAATGTAAGGACTGGGATTGTAGCTCAGTGGTAGAGCGCTTGCCTCGCATGCGTGAGGCCCTGGGTTCCATCCTCAGCACCATATACAAAGCAATAAAGACATTGTGTCCATCAACAACTAAAAAAATATTTAAAAAAAAAACTGGAATGTAAGAATTGAATCCTGACATTTTTAGAGGAAAGAAGCTCACAGACCATCTGACTCCCCCATCCTGCGACTCAAACCTCTTTACAAATGGGCAAACCAGGAGACAAAAATAGGTTCCTTGAGGGGTAAATGATGAAATGATATAACTGCTTGGCATTTCAGTTTTCCCATTTGCAAAATGGCAGTAATTTTTGCCCTGATTACCTAGGACATTTTTTCAGGTCAGAGTAGAAAACTCATATGGTGTCTAAGTGTATGTAGGGATTATTCCTGACCCTGACCTTCTACCTATACATAAAGCTAAGATTAACAACCTCTGTTCAATGAAATTTATAGAAGGCCATTGGTTTGAACTGAGCTCCTGAAATAGGACCCAACAAGGCAAACCAGAAGACAAAACAGGAAAGCAGGAGAATTTCCAAACAGACCTGCTTTTCCTAAAAACAGACTAGTAGCAACTAAGCAGAAAGGGCCCAATCAACCTCAACAGGCATGATCAGAAAGTTCCCCTCTTCTTTAACCCTGACAAGGAAACTAGCCTGATGCTAATCAATATGCTTTTGTATTCGTGTTGCTATTCTAGCTACTTTATTAAAAAAAAAAAAATTCTGCCACACCTACCTTCTCTAAATCTTTAGATGGGATGCTGTACCAATTTGTGAATTGCTATTAAAAGCCTATTCTATCTTACTTAAATTAATTAATCTATTATTATTATTATTTGCAGTGCTGAAGATTAAACTCAGGGCCTTGCACATGCTAGGTAAGTGCTCTACCACTGAGCTACATCCCCAGCCCTTCATATTTTTTTTCGAGACAGGGTCTCACTAAGTTGCCCAGGCTGGCTTACAACTCCCGACCCTCCTGCTCAGCTTCCCCAGGAGCGGGGATCACAGGTGTGCATCACTGGGCTCACATAGAGGTATTTTCTACCTGTTCTGCAAATAGCTTCTGGCGCAAGACCTCTAAACTATAGGCATTAGGTAGAGAGGACATAGACTTCAGATAACAAATGAAATGTTAAAATTAATTCAATGTTATTCTATGTGTGCAAGAATCCGTCTTCATTGAAGCGAATGATACTAAAGGTGTAAATAAGCATAGCAGATCCAGCAGATTAGAACTTTAGTAGCATAAGTATGGACAACACTGGATTTAATCCTTAACACACATGCGCGTGTTAATCCTTAACATACACACACACACACACACACAAGATCATTGATTTTTTTTTTTTTCTGTGCTGAAATGTAGTCTAGGGCCTCACATACAGTTGTGGCAAATAAATGTCCCAAATACCATCCATAATTATTCACTCACATAACCATAGTAGATAAGGCGAATCCATCATGATATTCTTTCTGGCCAAGAATGGATATGACTTCTGAATCCTTCTTAACATCATGTGATGGCAAAACCAGACCTGGTTGTGAAATAAAATGTCAAAAACGTTATGGCAAGAAAAGGATGCCTGGGGAAGGCAGTGGGTTTTGCTCCCCTCTCTCAGCCTTCCTCCAGGAAGCCTAATTAACCATGGGTCCCTACCCTTGGGGCTGTAAATAATTGCCCTAGGAATCTGACTACTTTGTCTGGAAATGTAACAGTTGCCTGTGAAAAGAGCCCTTTCTTCTCATCTGTTTCTGTGAGCATGCTTTATGTTAGAGACCCTGCACAAGGGCTTCAGCCGCATACATTAGGATTTTTTTTTTAAAGCCCCATGATAGCTGGGTCTGAGATGATGTCAAATAACCTATAACTATTATGAGAAAGTATGGACCAGGGTTCAGAATTTGGAGTTTTGGTTTTCTTCTGGGCCTGCCAGCATGAAATAGTTTGGAGTTGCGCTTCTCGCCAGGAGCTCTGTTTCCTGCAACCATCAGGCTCTTATCAGCTCCTACCAACCAGTCAAAGGGAGTTGGCTCGCTGATGGTTGTACATCTACATATGAACAAACTAAACACCATTGAGCTGTGTGCTTTAGATGCGTAGGTATGATAGTCCATCTGCATCAGCTTGACTAGATCGGAGCATGCCAGTTACCTGGCTGACATTTCCCAGAGCAGAGCCCACAATCTCCCAAGAGGGGAATTCCTCAACCATCTTGAGCTGGTTGGGATTTCAAGGAAAGAACCACTAAATGCCAGGGTGAATGTACAAAGTATGCTTAGTGGACTTTATTCAGAGAGCTGCAGTCTATCCTCCCCCGCAGCGAGAGGAAAACAATGGTTTACAGGGTTTGTCTGTGCAGGGGTCAGGGTAAGGAGTTTGTATGAAGCTATAAGGAATCTGGCTTAGAGCTGGGGTTAGTTTTTTCAGCATTTTGTGCAACGACCTGGACACCTTTATCAGCATCTGGGAATGTTCAAGGCCCTATTGGTTAGGATAAGAAAAAGGTAGGGGAGACTGGGAGACCCTATAACCATGTTGAATCCTTTGAGGGCCTGAAATGAACAAAAGGCAGAGGAAAAACAAGGGCACCCCTTTTTCTTGCCTTACTACCTGAGCCGAGATGTCTCATGATTTCATCTTCTCCTGCCCTTGGATTTGGATTACATTATCACCAATCTTTAGTTCTTGGGTGTTGGGACACAGACAACTAATATCACAGACTGTCCTGGGAGTCCAGCTTGCAAATAGCAGATTGGGAGGCTTCTCAGCCCCCATCATTGTATAAATCAATTCCTCGTTCATTCTTTCTCTTTCTCTCTCTCTCTCTCTCTCACACACACACACACACACATACACATTTCCTCCTCCCATGTTCATCTATCAAATTATTTCCTATTGAAGCTGGGCATGGTGGTGCACGCCTGTAATCCCAGCACTTTGGGAGGCTGAGACAGGAGAATCGCGAGTTCAAAGCCAGCCTCAGCAACGGCGAGGCGCTAAGCAACTCAGTGAGACCCTGTCTCCACATAAAACACAAAACAGGGCTGGGGATGTGGCTCAGTGGTCGAG
>PVHX01013988.1:23245-52388 GCA_004024805.1 Geosciurus inauris | reverse complement strand
TGACAAAGAGACAAAAGAGAGTTAAATTCACCTTTCTATAGTAGCATTAGTGGCACTCATGAGGGAAGAGCCTTGAGGACCTAATCATCTCTCAAATGGCTCACTTTTTAATAGTTACAATGACAATTAAATTTCAATATGAATTTTAGAGGGAACAGACATTCAAATGATAGCAAAAAAAAAAAAAAAAAAAAAAAAAGCCTGACAGGAGTTAAAATGATTTTCTAGAACTGATTTATTTCAACCTCTACAGAATTTTCCAGTAAGAAGTTGGAGGTATGGGAACGGTCTTCCCCAATATAATTATTGCTCACATTCCAGGCAGAGCACAGCCCACATTTTTCCTCTACAGCCTATGGCCCAATATTAGAGCCACCTAGGACCTCTGCTTGCATCTAAAAACTGGAAAAAATTTTAAAAAGTTCACAGAGAAAAAGGTGCAATATATTTAGAGTGGCAGTGTGAAGACCCTGAGCTGCTGGGTAGAGCAGAAGCCTGGCTGGGGCCCAAAGCCAGGAAACTAGACTGGCTGATCAGTCCCAGAGGAAGCTGGCATCTTATTCATTTAGAAGTTGCTTTTTATTTCCAAAACTGCTTTGTTCCCATGATTTCAGTCATGTTTTTATACTCGTGAAATAATTGGCATTTATATGTGACATTTTAAAAGGTGAATTATTAGTAATAGTCTGTGTATGAATAAATTTTTAAGTACAATCCCAATGAAAATTCTATACTAGGGAATAGCCTTCCATCAGTCCCAAGCAACGATTGATGCTTATAGATCCAAATATAGTGACATGGGCAGAGAGTATAGCTCAGTGGTAGAGCATTTGCTTAGCATGCACAAGGCCCTGGATTCAATCCCCAGCACCAAAAAAATGTAAGAAAATGAACAAAACACATATTTACACATTTGTCATTATAAATACTTTTTGGTGAATGTTTTCCTGTCATGTCATCATATTTACAGTCTATGACTTTATCATCAGAATCTCAGTTCTTTAAAATTCTGTTGGTCCCCCCTGCACCAGTATTTCTAGTTTACATAACCATATAACAACAGGGTTTATAATCTAGGCCTGACTCCAACAAGGCTAACAAACCACAGCTTCCTAGGGAGAAGATGGTGATATAAGCTATGTCATTAGCAGGTTGTCATCTATTGAATTAAAGAGATCCTGGACAAACAATAGACATTTGAGTCCTTTGAAAATCATTAGCCAGCTTGTTCTGGTGGAACACTTACTGTGGACCTGCCAGGGTAAGCCCTACAGGGAAATACCAGAATATCAATCATGGTTTTCATTCTTGGGGAGCTTATTCTATATAACTGGGGAGACAAGACTGAAAATCATGAACTAGCAGCAAGTGCCAAACAATGTGTAGTTCAATGTTAAATGAGGGGATCTGGGCCCCTGTGCTATAGTGGCTCACAGGAGAGGAGTCTGTACTGATGAATTTCATAAGCAAAGGAGATGAAGCTTAGGCTGGACTTTTTTTTTATATATTTTTTTTAGTTGTAGATGGACACAATATCTTTATTTATTTATTTTTATGTGGTGCTAAGGATGGAACCCAGTGCCTCACACATGCGAGACAAGCACTCTACCACTGAGCTACAATCCCATAGGCTGGGCTTTTAAAATGGATGTATTTAGATAGTTAAAATAAGAGGAAAAGGCATTCCAGCATTGCATTCCAAAAAACATGACTGCAAACATACATGAAAGAATGAGCACGATGTGTTTCCCTAAAAAGAGGAAGACTTGTGCCACAGCTTGGATCACCACAAATACAGTCATGACCTGGGAACAGTCGCCACAGAAGCAGTGAGTAAATTCAGCTAAGCAGAAAGCCCCAAGGGCAAACCCAGGCTCAACACCAACCATCCCAAGGAGGTAGCTAATGCTAGAGCAGAGGTGGGAGTGAGTTCTGGTTCTGAGCACTAGAGACATATCATCTGGGAAATTGGAGAAAACAGGGTATCAGTTTCAGCACAGAATTGCTGGCACAGCGCATTTATAAAAGTGAAGGAAGCCTGTCTTTTAGGAAACCCTGGTCTGTCTTCAGTGCATCATTTAGCCTGCTGTAAGACAAACCTGACCAAAGCAAAGGTATCCTTGGGCAGTGGCTCAGAAAGGAGCCTCAGACAGAGGACAAAGCAGGTATGAAAGTCCCAGTGAGTTTTTTGTGTTCTCTAAGACAGAGTTGCTGAAGCTCATTGAATAGGAAAGGTTTGATGCTGAGGCTGTATTAGGAAGGTGGACTTGAAAGAGATGGATAATGGGAGAAAGAACCCCCAGTGAAATGGGGCAACTGTGAGGCCAAGATAATGACTGAGCGTGAGCTGATGGAGACTGGCTGTGTGTGGGCCACAGAGAAAGATGCTATGGACACTTCTAGTTTGGGTGTCTGGCAAATGGCAGAATGTCGAAGGAATCAGGAAAGTTGGAGAGGAGAGAGGGCTCAGGAATTTTGAAGTAAATTTTGAGGTAATGGTGGGTAGCCTGATCACAGAGTTCAGCTGGTATTTGAAATAAGGAACTAGAGATGCAAGTGAGAGAGTTATGAAGATCCTTACCACAGAGAAAATGGTCAGATGCCAAGGAGAAGAGAGAGATCAGGCAAAAAGCTTAAGATCAAATAAAACACGGTATGTTTTTAGAAATACATAGAGCCTGACATTTCTTCAAGTATGTATTCAGATGAATTCTTCAAAAAATCCATGTTTATGCTGTTGGGAAACACTGTAAAACTTAGTAGCCTCTTAGAGATGAAGTTATGACTAGTAAATATTTGACTTTGAGAATTCCCACTATAAAGAAATCTCTTTAACTTTGTTTAACCCAATAGGCCCCAAATTTATTTTGACTTAAAAAACCCTTCCTCAAGCTGTCAGTTCCTATGTCCTGTTTTCTTTGCTCGAGTTCACCATGGACTCTGTTTAGTAGATCTTGCAGGACAAGACCTTTGTACTGATGGTAATCCTAACTCGATGTAGCCAGGCTGTGTGTTCACTTATGACTTCAGAGAATAAATACAGAATGTGAAGGATAGGCTACTAGTTAAAAGAATAACTTTCTCCAATACCTAGTATCTTATAATTCCAGATTTAATATGAAATCAATAAGTATGTAAAATGATGTTTATCAGGAGCATTGGAAGTGACAGTAATTTAAGTTATAAAAGGGAGTACTTTGGCTTACAGAACCAAGAAGTTCCAGGACCTACAGCAGAAATCAAACCAAGGGCTGAACACATGTCATGATACCTATTCTCTCTCTTCTCTGCCCTGCTTTTTTCTGGGGTGGCTTCCTGCTCACAATGCAATTCTCCATCAAGCGGCAAAGTGGCCCTGGTAGCTCTGGGCAATACATGGTTCTCATTATTGGCATTCCCAACAGAAGGGGCTTTTCTCTCCCTGTAACTTCAGCAGAGTGCTCCCGTAGGTTGGCAAGGTCGCATGCCCATCTCTGAGCCAGTCAGTGTGGCCCAAGAGATAGAACATTCCAGTAGGTCAGACCTTGGCCATTCTTTTACTCCTAGCATGAGATAAGAGAAGTCTGCATTAGTCCCACTTGCCTGAAACACAGTTAGGAAATAGGGATGGAAGACAGAATCGCCCCCAACTCAATAAGTAAAACAAGACATTGAGGTTTTTTTTGGGGGGGGGGGGAGTTGTGGTGCTTTTGACAGTCAGATCCAGCCCCTTTTAGGTGAAAGCTAATGATCTTTCTTCCAGATAGGAATTTTTGCTATCCAGGACTTTTATCAGGTATATTTTGTTTTATAGTCAACACAACATTCATGAAAAAATGATCCTTACCAAATGCAACTGAATAATTAGTCCAATGGTGATTTGGCATCCATTAACGTTAGCATTCACTTAATTTCTGGAATGAAATTAAAGAAGTACTCCTTCATTTCCCAACTCTATGCAGGACAGAAATAAACATGCCAGTTCAGTCTTCTTATGAGACTTTCCAGTGTTCTGAAGAAATATGTTAAGAGCTGGGCTATGTCAGTGGTAGAGCGCTTGCCTAGCATGCATGAGGCACTGGGTTCGATCCTCAGCACCACATAAATCTAAACAAGAAAAATAAAGGTATAAAAAATACAATAACATTATAAGGAAGGAAGGAAGGAAGGAAGGAAGGAAGGCAGGCCGGCCGGCCGGCCAAGTCTTCCTTGACAACCCTATGGTGTCACAGAGATTCAGTGGGTTTTCTCCCTAAAAAAACAGTTTTCTAATACTGGATAATTTTCATTAATCTAGATACTTGTTTTAAGAAGTACATTCAGGACTGTTAAAATGCTTACATTTCACATTGCTGGTATGGGTTGAATAATCCTTTCCATAAAGAACAACATCTGTAAAGCCCTAAAAGGAAAATCTAAGACTTGAATAGGTTTTGTGTTAGCCAGAAGGGAAAGCGCTGCATTGGATTGTGAGTCAGCATTACATCAACTTCATGCTGACATCCAAGACGGACAATAAAGTCAAAACCTGACATCACATCAGAAACAAACGTGTTCTAATCTAGTTTGGGTTAGGAGAGCCCATAGAATCCTTAACAATGTTTAAGGACTGTTTCACAGCAGTCAGTAGTAGCTGTTACTATAACTCTGGTCCTCTTATTTTCCCCTTTTTATAGCCTATAGTCATTTGTAAGTTTAAAAACCAGCTGTATACCTCTATCACACCTCTGGCTTAATGGTGGGAATAAGGCTCAGATTTCCCTCCAGGTAAAATGGGAACCTGCCTCATGATTCTGATCATAGAGCTCTGTTCTCACCCAGGCCCAGCTCGAGGATAGATGGATGGAGAGAATATGAAAATGTTTACATATGTATAAATATATTCATGATCTTGACATTTTAAAGAGTTTAGGCTAGTTATTTTGTAAAACATCCTTCAATTGGGGCTCATCTGATGTTTGCTCACTTTAGATTCAGTTTATGCATCTTTAGCAAGAATATCACAGAAGTGCTGTATTCTTCTCAGTGTGTCCTAATAGGTAACATATTGTGTCTATTTGTCCCATTACAGACAGTGTTAACTGAACATTTGGTTAAGCTACTTTCTACTCTGTGTTTCTCCACTGTGAAATTACTATTATTTCCCTTTATAACTTACATATGTATTACAAGATTATGTAAATATCTTGTTTCATTGACCTTTTATCCATTAGTTTTATCATTCATTGATGATTCTTGCTGGAATCAATTATTACTGCTATGGTTGCCAGCGATGATTTCTCTGTTTCCACCATTATCCTCTGTATTCACTGGCATTCTAAGGTAAAGAACTGCCCTCCTTTCTCATTTTTATTAATATCACCTCATGGGTTTTTGTTTCTGTTTTGATGCTCCAGTTATTTCAGATTTAGCCAGTGGAAGTCCTCTCAGGCCAATTCCCTTGTCCTTTTGACAGGCCTCCATAATTTCTAAATACTTTCTTCTTCTTTCTTTCTTTTCTCCTTCCTTTCCTTTCCCTCCCTCCCTCCCTCCTTTTCTTTCTTTCTTTCTTTCTTTCTTTAGTTTGCAGTTGAAGGGATTAAAGTTAGAAGGAAGGGAAGACATTTCAGGTATTGGGAGTTGAAGAGCAAACAAAGAAGAAAGTGCCTGGTGTTTTTTATTTAGGGGAGTTTTTATTTTAGGGAGTTTGACAGGAGGGATCTCAAGTGGTCCTGGCAGTTGAATCATAGGGTTTGAATTTGGAGGTAATTTAGGGAACCATTGTTTATTGATGACCACAATGTTGTTCAAGAAGATTGATTTAAGGATGTACAGTGTGTATTGAAGATAAAGAGATATCAACTGGGAAAATCCAAGCAGCTACTGCAAATAGAGGCCACAAGAAAAGAAATGAAGATCTAACTAGAGGTGGCAACCTTGGCCGTGGGAAAGGGAAGGTGAGGATGGCTTCTAGAAAAATCGTAAAGGTGGGATAAAGAGGAGATTGAATGAATTTTGGGGTTAAATTTGTACACCAAGCAATTAGGTTGCACGTTAGTTAGTAGTTGGATAGTTGCTGAGTTAGGCTGGAGGTGATGTAAGTATATACACACACACTCTGTATGTATATGTGTGTGTATGTATATATACACATATGTGTGTGTGTGTCATGACTCTCCCTCCCCCATTGAGCTCTGGGTCTCTCTATAACTGATCTATATCCCCCAGTCCTTTACAGATTTTGTTTTGACATAGCATCTCATTGATTTGTTATGGTTGATTTTGAGTTTGTAATCCTCCTGTCTCAGTCTTCCAAAGTCACTGGGATTACAAGCAGGCACCACCACACCCAGCAAATTTCTCCATAATTTCTAAATATTTTCTTTGTAGCACAAAAAGAAAATCCAATTACTTTTGTCCCTAGTATTCTGTACTGGTATCTATACCATTTCTTTGAGGGCAGTTTAGCATTGACTATTACTTAGTCCTACCTGATAATACAAAAAAAGCATTCGAACTTCCACTAATCCAATTTACTAAGTTAACCCACCTGTAAAAGCCAGATGACCAAAAGGAGGTGAATTAAAACCTCTGGGCAAGGCTTTATTGGAAATACACGCTCTTGGGCTGAACTCCCCCCATCCATCAGAGTGTGTACGGGAGAGTGGCGCACGTGTTCCTGTGTGCAGACAATTTTAAAAGGCCCGGTCAGGAAGGAGAGGGCTTAGGGCAGGAATAGAAGGCCAGAGTCCTTCCTGGATAAGTCAGGAAAAACCCCCTGATTGACAGGAGGCACCTCTACTGGTGACGTCAGCATCTGGCTGGCCGCTCCATTCCACAGCTGCTCTGATCGGCCCCCCTAATTGGAGACCCTGGACCCTGAACTGACCTAATATCCTGGCCTTTTTGATGATATAGGACAGCAGATTTGGTCTGGCTACTTCTTATGGGATTGGGGGCGCCGGAGAGGGGGGGATAGCTCGGGTGTTGGTCAGGCAGGGAGGTAGACGCAGGGGTGTGGGAGCCTCTGGTTGTCAGTCATGTAGCTTGAATGTAGAAGCACCACCTGTGGGTAGGAACAGAGGCTTGGGAGAGAAAAAAAAAAGAAAAAGAAGGGGGCTGCTGAGAAATTTTGAGTTTGGTGGGAGTCCAGCATAATGGGAGTCCAAGGCTGGTCGGTTCTGTAATGAAATTTGTTCAAGTTTCTAAGTAGCAGTTACTGCATAATCAAGTCCTCCAGAGAGGGAGGTGGTAACAAGTCATGGTAATTCAGCCTCACTGTACAGTTAATTGAGGAACATCAATGGGAATTGCAGTTATGATTCAAATCTACACAGAGGAAACAGTCTGAAATATAGGAAGTATAAGGGTCGAGAATTTGTCCCCATAACAAGGCTGGAGAGGACAAGGCATGTAAACATAGTATGTAGTTTTTAATGTCACAGATGTCTACCTTTAAACTATTTTCAAATGCCCAGGAATGGCTGTGTTCTTGGTTTTGCTGTTTTGCTAGGTGTTTAAGATGAAGCAAGTCAAATTGACTTTTGTTCTTACCTATTGTTAAGAGTCACCTTTTGGTCTCCTGGGAGACATCCTCGAGGAACTTGAGGGCAGCTTATTAGCTCTGCTAGTGCCATCTGCATTAGGATAGGTCGAGGTCTAACACTGACCATGTGGCTTCCCAGGGAAGCATGAGAGATGGTTCCCTCTCTCTTCAACCTTCCTCTCCGTCATATGGCATTTGATCAGCTCTTTAATTCTCTAATGGTCTCAGAAATCTCCCTGATCAGGAGGTCCTGCAGCCCAGAGGTGTATAAAGCCCTTAGAGAAGTTTCCTCATTCCTTGGATTCAGGCTGACTCAGAGAGCAAGAGCCAAATACTGGTTTTCTTGGCCTTTTAATTTAATTTTAGTTTTTAAGTCTTGATCTTAAACACTCAGCAAGCCAATCTCACTAGTCTTAAAGTAAGGGTACTGGGCTTTAACTTTAAGGTCTATCTGTCCTGTAAGTGATGGCTTATTTATTTTAAATTAATTTGGGTTCTCTGTTCTTGAAATAGTACCTCTGTAAAACATTAACAGGCAATAGTCATAGAGTTTAAGGAAAATACAAGATAAAATCAACAACAGTAAAAACATATTTCGTTTGTGTAATAGCTTTCTCAAATTTCAGGTGAGTTACACATTATATCCCTGTTTGAGATCCTAATGATCTTTACAACAAAATCAATCTTTTGAACATATCTTTAAATGAACTGGAGTCTCCTCTACTTTGAAGCCATTGTAGTAAGCTGGGAGATAGAACTATTTCAGGTAACACAGGGCTCCTTGCAAAATCTTAGCAGAATATTAAATAGATTAGGTCCTCATTTGTTTAAAAGATCATTCTGATGTAAAAATAACCTTAAGTTTTATCTTATTGATGATAGGTTCAGTTATAAAACATTAAATGATATAAATCAATACCATACAAGTTCAGTTTGGAGAACATCAGCTTGATATAATGCTCTTTAAAACCTTCTACTTTAAAGCTTGTACATCTGAAAGATATGAACACATTTAATATAAAAAATAGAACTAGTAGAACCATAATTACTTTGATGTTATTACATTTAGTTCTCAAAGAAAAATTTAGATTCTAACTTTTTGTTTAATCACAATTGTAAACTTTTTGACCAGAAATATTCTCTTTCCTTCCAGTAAATACCATATTTAGAATCTTTAATTCCTTCTGTTCATATCCCAAAGCAATCCTTGTAATTTTCTGGACTTAGGCAACAGCAGAAACCTTTAAATCTTTATATAGGAATCTATAAACCTTTGTGTTTACTCAATTTAAATTGAACCTTTTAAATCATGTGAATTAAAAATATTTGGATCCATTTTTTTAGGTTTAATTCATGAGCGCTCATTATCTGTGCCAATTTTGATACCACGTACATGGTACATACACACACACATACACACACACAGAGACATACAACAATAGTAAAGGCCTGCAGGCAATGTTAGATGTTTTTACAAAAAGCTCCATGGTTGAATAAAAATAGGACTGATTAGAAAACATTATCCTAGATGTGAAGGATTAAGGTCATGAGCTCAAAAAAACATAGAACTTAAGAAAAGCAAGAGTCTTAGAAAAAAATGACGCGGCCGGTAAAATAAGAAATGCAGGGTGGTTGGCTTGGTAGCTCACAGATGCCGAGCTGCCTGTCTGAGCGGCGCAGATGCGAGCAAGAGATGCAGGGACCTAGGGTGGGCAGGCTCCACCCAACGCCTTGTCTCTGCCCTCGGGCACTGGGGCTGTGGCGGCGCCGCCTCCCGGGAAGATGGCGCTGCACTCCGCTGGAGCAGAGAGCGAGGGGAGGCGGGGTCTGGGTAGGGAACGGGACATAATGGCGGCCGCATGTGTAGATCAGAGAATGAGGAAGGAGATACAGAAGAGCGAATGGGAAAGGGGCTTGGGATTTTCCCTAGTGAGAAGAACTTGAGAGGACAGAACAGGTGGGAAAGAAGGTAGGAGTGAGAGCGTACTTTCCAACAAAGCCTTAATATAAGGAGTGTTTGTCCACTTGCCCATATGGTGACAAAAATTAGCCAAATCAGTGAGGATTTGAAAATCAAAAGTTCCCCCTGGAGGCCATTTTATTCCGTTATCTAGCCCATACTGAGGCCATACTACAGTGGAAAAGTGGACGAGACGCTTACGACGTAGGTCTTTACCAAATCCTAGCTTCTCAAAATTGCGATACAGACAGCCCAAAGGAGTTTTGGGGTCTAGAGAAGAGTCCATGTTTCCCATGGCCTTTCAGTGCTCCTGGGAAGTGGGCAGGAACAGAAAAAGGCATCCCTAAAACTGTTCGTGTCCACTGGAAAACAGAGGCCAGGTGGGGAATTCAGGCGTCCCTGGAAACTCTCGGGGCCCGGACGGCGGGTGGCTCACATGAGGACTGGGAACATCTCCCCAATCCAAGCGGCCCTGGACAAAGACCTATTGCACACGTGTGACTTATCGGATAGGCCTCTGGAGCGGACGGACGGGAGGCAGGCTGAGAGGCCAGGGGAGATGGAGTGGGGGTGGCCTACTTCACTTTTGTTGATCAGATGGGTGGGAGACGGAGAAAGTGGCTCAGGAGTTCTCCCGGTCTGGAGGGATTGCCTCGACCCTGGTACAGGGGGAGGTTCAAAAACCCTCCCGGGTTTTGGCATCATTTGTAAAAGCCAGATGACCAAAAGGAGGCGAACTAAAACCTCTGGCCAAGGCTTTATTGGAAATACATGCTCTTGGGCTGAACTCCCCCGTCCATCAGAGTGTGTACGGAAGAGTGGTGCACGTGTTCCAGTGTACAGACTATTTTAAAAGGCCCGGTTAGGAAGGGGAGGGCTTAGGGCAGGAAGAGAAGGCCAGAGTCCTTCCTGGATAAGTCAGGAAAAACCCACTGATTGACAGGAGGCACCTCTACTAGTGATGTCAGCATCTGGCTGGCTGCTCCGTTCTGCAGCTGCTCTGATCGGCCCCCCTAATTGGACACCCTGGACCTTGAACCTACCTAACATCACCCACTTGAATGGATGTACACAGCCCCTGACCATACATGTGCAGCTCATCAGCTTCTCTCTACTACTGTGTCTTCACACTTGCACTCTACCAGTTGGGTTATGAGCTTACAAAGTGATAGAAGACATTTTAGAAGAAGATCTGGGTTAACCATCCCCTGGGAGGACTCTTATCCCTACGTGTTCTAGAGGCACACAGAGTTCCAGAATTCTCTGTTGCTCAAACTCATGTATATTGGAGGAAAACACATAAAGAGCTAAGATAATATAGCCAGCACTTGAATCAAGCATTTTTCGTGATTGTAACAGATAGTTTATTGTGAAAAAAGCCTAAGAAAAGTATCCATTATAACCTAGTAGTCTCCTTAAAGATTTGGTCAGAGAGAGACAAATGTTTTCCTATAGGCATCGGTCATGGATTAAAATAATATAATGACTTTTATTATGTTTTCTGGCACTTATATATCTGTTATATTTAAGCATTAAATTGCTCCAGAGTTTTCTTGTTCATTTGACTGGAGTTATTACTTCTGCTCACAGGAGGGTGCCAGTGAGCTCAGAACAGGTATATTCCATCCAGACAAATAAGTCTGAGAACTTCAACAACTACTGACAAATTCTTGTCATTTCACTATATTTAGAAGTTATAATTAAAAATACAATCATCCCAGAACTTTGGAAGGCTGAGACAGGAGAATTGCCAGCCTCAGCAATGGCGAGGCACTAAGCAACTCAGTGAGACCCTGTCTCTAAATAAAACATAAAAATAGGGCTGGGGATGTAGCTCAGTGGTCAAGTACCCCTGAGTTCAATCCCCAGTACCAAAAAAAAAAAAAAAAATTACAGTCAGTTGGCTGGCTAGAAGTCTTCTGTCAATGTTCCTTCTATTAGGAGAGCTTTTGGCCATCAAATGAAAGTATTTTATGAAAAGAATACAGAACTTTTGGTGAGGTAGCAGAGCACAGAGAAATCTCCCCAGGCCAAGAATTAAGAGAGCCAGATTCCCATCCTGGTACCACCACTCATGTGTGACTTTGAGCTGTCGCTTTAGCTCTCTGGGTCTTCATTTCTTTTTCTGTAATATGAGGTAAATGATAAACTGATCCTCAGGCCCTTCTATGGAAAGCAACAATGAAGACAAGGTCAGAACATTAAAAATACACCATGAAGAACTTCTCCATCCCAGCAGTTTATTTCTTTTATTGACGGCTTAGGCACTAGCTGCTTCTCTCATATGATCATTACAGCCACCAGTTCACGTGTATGTACTGTTCCCATTCTGAGGTTAGAGTTAAGTCATGTACCCAAGGCTGATTTGTCTTCCTAGGTCTCTAGCTCAGAGGCCCATGTTTGTGTTCCTTTTTATCAGATGGCTTCCCTAGCACCAAAAGACTGGTTTTAATGAAGGTTATACCTTAGAGAAGAGTACAGATAATTCTCTGCCTAGTAGAGCTCAGACCAAATGCTTACCAGTGTGTGTAGACAATGTAGAATGGGGGACCCATGCCAGGAGGGGCTCAGGTGAATAAGCGCTGGGCCCCACCTAGGAGCAGACTCCACTGGCCCAATTTAGCCTTAGCCTCTAATTTTCAACAGAAGAGTGAATCTCCTTAATATGAAAATTTGACAGCAACATTGGAATTTTTCAGGCTGGGGGGAATGGCAAAGTACTCTAGAACCCACAGATCTCTCTTTCCTTTGACCAGAGTGGGAACTGGGTCAAGAAATGAAGCTTCATTCTCTTGTAAAACTTTTCAAAATTGCCATATTGCTGAATTTGCATCCTCGCTCTGCAGACTCTCATAGGTTCTCCTAAAGATGCTAAGTATTTAAAACAAGAACTGGCGCATTATGGTACCTGTTTTTGTAGGGCCCAGAAACCATTAAAATTTTTTTTCTTTTCATATCTCCAACAGTTGAAAAGAATCAAAGAACTGTATTGAGCGACACATGAAAATGATATGAAATTCAGGTTTCGGTATCCCTGAATGAAGTTTTATTGAAACACAGCCACACTCATGCAGTATTTTCTATGGTTGCTTCTGCACTGCAAGGGCAGTGCTGAGTTAATTTCAACAAAGACTCATATGGTCCACAAATTCTAGTGAAATATTTACTGGTGAAATATTTTCTGGTGAAATATTTTCTGGTCCTTTTCAGAAAAAGTTTGCTAACTCTGGTTTAGAATACGAAAGCTAAAAATATGAGCAGGCCACTTCTGCTTTCTACCTAATCTAATTTTTAAAATAGAATCTGCTTAAGTCAGAGAGAAGGAAAGGGGAGAACTAAAGGGAGAGTAATCCACATAAATATTTCAAATTATTTTAGAGGTATAAATGGATGAAAATTATGTTTCTATCCCCAGATTATATCAAATACACTTATTTATATGGTGCTCAAGTTACAATAATCAACAACAGAACTGTATTAATTGTTGGAGAAAAAGTCTAATTTGGCTCAGAGTATTTTTATTTCTTTTGCACTTTATGAGTAAGAAAGCAAAAATCTATGGTTCTAAGAAGAATGAGAAGAGTGAAGTTAGAGCACTGTCCACACAGCCCTTAAACATGAACTCGTGGACTCTGCATGCCTTCACTCATGTTGTCCTCTGCTGGGTAGCCCACACCCAGTCTGTGCCTCCTCTTACAGGGCTGAGGGCTGGTGCCTCTCTAAACCCTCTGAGGCTCCAGCCTGTCCTAGCAGACCACCACCCTCCCCAGTTGGCATCCCATGCTCTGATCACACTGTGATCTCTCACTTTGATGTATGCTAGAAGGGCAGGCTCCTCATGACCAGAATTAATGTCCCACTGTGGCTGGTACCCCCAGCACTGTCTGGAAGTCTGACACCTAGTTGGTTGGTACTCAATAAAGTCTTAGTGCCTCAGTGAATCAATAAATGAATGTATAATTAATTTGGTTACCTAAAGCTTTGAGTAAGTAATTTAAGTAATTTTGGTTACCTAAAGCTTTGATCTCTTTTTGTGAGAGATCCCACAGAGAGATGGTAAAAACTGGAACATTCTTTGGTGTTTTCTAGAAGACTGAATCTTTTGTTTCTGTAAGTGAGCTCACTAGTCTCTGACTATTGCCTCATTTAGCAAAGAACCCAGAGATCAATCTTCCCTGCCCTGTTTATATTTCTACACTGGTTAGTTCGTGGCTGCGGAATGAACAGGTGTGAACCAGAGGTCAGAACTGACTTTGATTCACAGTTCTGTCCTGTGGCCTCAGTGAATCGTTTAACCCCTTGGAAGCTCCATTTCCCCATTTTAAAATGAAACTAACCATAGCACAACCTCACAGGATAGTTACAAAAGCCAAATGAGATAACACATGTTTAGATGCTTCATGAACTGTAAAGTAGTAAGTACATCAATATGTGATATTATTATTATTTTTTTAAATATTTTTTTTAGTTGTAGATGGACACAATGTCTTTATTTTATTGTTTTGTATGTGGTGCTGAGGGTTGAACCCAGGGCCTCACGCATGCGAGGCAAGCGCTCTACCACTGAGCTACAATCCCAGCCCCAATATGTGATATTATTTATGAAAATAAATCTGTGCAACAAATGGGAGAAAGATTATAGCACAGAGGGAACTAATTTTAAAATGCACAAAAGTGCCATTGAATTAAATTTTAAAATTTAGGAACTTGTTAAGTATGTGTAATAACCCTCCTGAGGTAAACTAATATTTACTCATAACTTACATAGATTAGAATGAACAGTCCAAGGACTTAGATTCTTTCCTGTCCCAACTAATTTTATAATGGCACAACACTTGTGATGATAATTTTCATTAGTCTCTAATGTGTGAGCTCCCACTAGTGGCGGGATGTTATCCTTCTGAGATGTGGAAACAAATGTGAGCATAAAACTTTTGGTACACTTCCAGTTCTAAAATTCTGTGATTTAGGTCTGGGGGATTTTGCTCAGTGATAGAATGTCTGCCTAGCATGTGCAAGTCTTTGTGTTCAAACGCAAACACCACAAAAAAATAATAAAATAAAATTCTGTGGTTTGATATTTCTTGTTACTATAAGTAAATTTTGTATTGCCACTAAAAGACATTATAAAGTTAGAGGTACATTCCTCCTTCAACATTGAACCCTTGGAAATTATACAGTGAAAGGAAAAATGATAAATGTGATCAAATATTAATGATACCATAAAATTAGCAATATTCAAACTATTAATGAAAAGAATCTACTGCATTCAAAATATTCACCAAGAAACACATACAAAATAAAACTATCCCATAAGAAATGAAGAATATATGATTATTACTTTAATATAAGAATCCACTTATTCTTTTTTTTTCTTTTTTTGGTACTGGGGATTGAACTCAGGGGCACTCGACCACTGAGCCACATCCCCAACCCTATTTTGTGTTTTTATGTAGAAACAGGGTCTCACTGAGTTGCTTAGCGCCTCGCCATTGCTGAGGCTGGCTTTGAACTTGAGATTCTCCTGTCTCAGCCTCCCTAAGTGCTGGGATTACAGGCTTGAGTCACCACGCCCGGCTTCCACTTATTCTTTTGTGTCTTGTATAGGTTGAATATTCTTTAGCTGAAATACTTGGAGCCAGAAGTGTTTAGGATTTTGGATTTTGTAATATTTGTATATACAGGATGAAATGCCTTGTGGATAAGACTCAAACCTAAACAAGAAATTTCTGTTTCATATACACCTTGCACACAGGCTGAATGCAATTTTATATAGTATTTTTAGTGCATCTGAGTTGTGACTGTGACCCGCTGTAAGAGGTCCAATGTGAAATTTTCCACTTGAGGGAGGGGTCATGCTGGTGCTAAAAAAAATTTCAGATTTTGGAGCATTTTATATTTTATATGTCAGAGTTTAGATTTTCAGATTAGGGGTGCTCAATGCAGTATTCTTGAGTAACTAAAGAGAAAAGTAGTTGACCCTGAACATGAACTACCTAACCCTTGACTAACCAGGGAAGTTTGTGAGGTCCAGAGTCTTCCTCTTCTAACCTATTTTACACAAACTGCTAAATTCAATCATCATAGATAGTAGCTCTAAACATGTCCCTCTTGATCAAAAACTTTCAGAAATGAAGACATTGTCAATGAGAACCACTCCTCTTGGCATGCGATTTACCACAAACAGCCCATCCTGCCAGAGCTCTTTTGTTCAATCAGATGCCGTCTGTGGTACACTCTCTTCTGCCACCTCCTCCTTCCTCTCTCTGCCATAGTCATCCAGTCTCAAAGGTCCATTCCAAATACCACCTCCTCCACCCCACCCTTCTTCCCCCAAGTGGATGTGCCCTCCTCATCATTGTCCTCTGGATAATGCTGCCACGAACATTCGTGCACATGGTTTTCTATGAGCATGTTTTCAGTTGTTCTGATTGTATACCACAGTGGAATGATTGGGTCATGTAGAAATTCAATGTTTTACCTATGAAGGAACTGCTGGAATGTTTTCCAATACAGCTGCTGTGTTTTATGTTCTTGCCAGCAGTGGGTAACGATTCCATTTTCCTCTTGTCTTTGCTAACACTTGTTATCATTCATCTTTTTATTGTACACATCCTAGTGAGTATGAAGTGGCTTCTCACTGTGGTTTTGGTTTGCACATGATAACCAAGATATTTAACATCTTTTTAAATGTTTATTAGCCATTTCTCGTGAAACAGGAGAAATATCTGTTCAAATCCTTTGCCCATATTTAAACTGGGCTGTCTTTTTACTGATATGTTATCAAAGGTCTTTATATAGTAACAGTTATCATATTGTTTGCAAATGTTCTCTCTTTTTCCATGGGTTATATTTTCACTTTCTTAATGGTACCCATTGAAGCATAAAAGCTTTCAATTTACTGATGCCCAATTTATATAGTTTTTCTTTGGTTATTTTTGCTTTTGGTGTCATATCTAATTGACATATCTTGCTTAATTCAAAGTCACAAATATTTCTCTCTGCATTTCTTCTAAGAGTTTTATAGTTTAAGCTCTTATGTTAGGTCTACAATTCATTTTGAGTGGGTTTTTATGTATGCTGTGAGGTAGGAATCCAAATTAATCCTGTTTATTATTGTGAAAATCATGGAATGGAGGCTTTGTAGCCTAACTCATAACAGAACCAACTCTGGAATTGGACAGAGAAGCCTTTGAACTCTGCATCTCCACCCCTGTACTAGCTATGTGACCCTGAGCATCTTACTATATTTCTACAAGCCTCGGATTTTTTTAGATAAAATGAGAATGATAAGACAAAAAGAGAATAAGACTTAAAAGAGTAGCTGTAAAGATAAATGAGATAAACCATACATAGAACATATTTCAGCATAGAAAATATTAAAATGCCAGTGTTTGGTATTGTCACCAATTTTAGGAATCAGAGATCACAAGGTAGCCCTGATGAGTAAAAGGAGCTCTAGAAGAAATAAATGACTGACTTGAGATTGTACATTTACTTCACAACAGAACTAGAACTAGAACTTGAAAGATAGGTCGCATTTCTAGAACTCCTCCTTCCCTTAAGAAAGGGAGAGTAAGGAAGAAGAAACTTAAAAAAAAAAAAAATTCTTACTATTCTTAGAGCCTGACCCCTAATTCCTCCGTCCAACTCAGTTCATTCCAGGAACTTGAATCCTCAGGATCCTCCTTAAGAAGTGCTGGGTGCAGGGTGGCTGTGGGTGGCCTCCAGAAATTGCCACTGTCCCCTATAAATGTTAGGCCTTTTTTTCCCCATGTGGAATAAACCCTTTGGGATGTCCTCTGGGCTCTCCTCTATCCCAAGAGCTCTGAGGAACCTATAAACTCCTTTTCTCAGGGATTTGACTGAGACATTCTTTCAACTTCCAGTGCCCTTGTGATCTGGGGAGAGCGGACCTTGCTCACATCCATGGACATGGACGCACAAGAAGGAATGTCACAAAGAAACTGAACTAAGGCACAGAAACCCTGCCTCACCCCCTGTTGTCTCCTCAACTTCCTCACCCCACCCCACAGGGCTAAGAACATCTTATTCTAATTTGATACTCGTTATTTGAAAATAGAAAACCCAACATAAAATCTCAGCATCCTCTGACCTGTTGTGCACTCTTCATAGATCATTTCCTAGAAATGCACAATCCTTCTGCAGTGGTAGAAGAAAGAAGAAAGAACTCCAGGAGTTGACTGCTATATGAAATGAGCTGATAATAGTGATAATAAAATGTCCACAAAATCTGCAGATGGGTGAAGTAAGACCTTTGGCATTTCTATAATAATTATATAATTTGGTTTATTAAGATGTAGCTCTGTTAAATTTTATAAATATGAACACCAGCCTCAATTTTAAATTTATTTGAACTAGATGGTCTATAAAGAATAAAACTTTAAAGTAGGAAAAATATTTATTTTAGCTAACTGATATTATTTCTTTCAATTTAAAATATTAAACTGATCTGTGGTCATAAATAGAAAGTATTTATAGAAATCAATGCTTCTAAAAGTTTTAAACTCTTACCCAAAATGGAAAGCACTAGCGTAATATTTTGAACTATCCCTTAAAGCATTTCTTTATTCTTTAAGTCTCTAAGCCTAAATGCTGCTTATAATTTATGATACTAGTTGTCTTCAGCAATACTCTAATCTATGTTATTATTGCTGTTATGAAAGTCATTGTATTTGTGTATCTCCTGAGATGATAAAAACTTTTCATATATCTACAGGCAGAGGATTTGAAGAAAAGATTTTGCTGCCTGCCAAATGGAACAAGAGCTTATGGTTTAAGACCTTTTATAGACATAGATGAAATTCTTCTTGCCATTTGTAGAGTGTTTACATTCAAGAAAGTTCACAGTTAAGTCTTTGACATTCTCTGAAAGAATATTTTGTTCTCTAGAAAAACATACTTCCTTATCCTTTGAGTCACCTTGTTTTTAGTCACTTATTTACCTTTCTGAGGAAATCATGCCCACCTCCCAAGCAATGTCAAGGGAAGAACTGTTTGAGAAATAAAAATCCCCCTCCATGAGGAAAGAGGACTTGGTTGCTGGCAGGAAAAAAAATCAGAAATAGCTTTTAAATCTGAACCAGATAAATAATGTAATCTCAAGCTTCCAAAAATTATTTCATAGATTTTTTCCCAAGGATTAAAAAAAACAGAATATTTTTTAAATCATCATAATTCACATTAATCAGGCTCAGGAAATATGAGATTTTACAGAGGGGACTATGGGCCTGGTCCGAAGGCATTTTCCATTGTGTTGGGAAAGCTCTCCTCTGCTATGTACATTCTCTAAGACATACATAGCTTAATATTTCCTCCTAGTTGGTGAGATCCAGGACTAGTTTCCTGATGAGCTTAGTCTTAGTGGTATTTACTTATTAGTCCATAATGTGGCCTCTCATATTCTAATTTCCATCTCATTTCTTATATTTGGAAGATATTCTAATATTATTTCATATAAAATATTGTGCATCCCTTTAGTTTGTATTTCAGATCCTTCATCTACCCCAATAATTCTTAGATTTGGTCCTTTGGTATTATCCCAGATTTCTTGAATAGTCTGGTTGTGGTCTCTTAACATCTTTTCTTTATGGTCAATTTTATTTTCAAGATTATATACTTTATCTTTAAGGCCTGAAAAATATATCTGCAAAATCATCTAATTTATTGGTGATGCTGTCCATTGAATTTTAAATTTTGGTTTATTGATTCTTTCGTGTCCAGGATTTGTTTGGTTTTTTTCCCCAGAATCTCTATCTTTCTATTGAAGTAATCTTTCACTTCCTGTTTTTTCAGTCTAATTTCACTTCTTACATCTTCTTTTAGAGCACTCTTAGAAAGCACAGGATGTGCTCTGTAAGATTGTCATCTGGCCTCCTACCATCTACACCCTTGAGCCTGAGTCTATATTAAAATGAACCTCAATGGAAACCTGTCCTCATCCCAGGAGCTCTTCATGGAAGAGATATGAGAGGTCAATCTTAGTTCTAAATGATATCATTGTTAGAAAATCCATAAGAAAAAGAGCTTTTTCTAAATTTAGCCTCTCCCTTGCTTTGATTTGAAAACAGAAATTCATTACCGTTGGACTGGATCAAGTTTCAGCTATAAGTACCAACAGGAGAGAAGAGAGGAGGAGAAGAAAGAGAAAAGGAAAAAGAAGGAGGAGGAAGAAGAGAGAAAAAGAAGAAAGGGTGTTTGAATATTTGGGAAGAGTAAATGACAAAGACATGGCTTCATGGAGCTAAATGAGGGCTGTCTCCAGATCTACCCCAGCCTACACTGCCAGTGTTACCCCCCAAAAGCTAGGATACAATTGTAGGCAAAAGGGTAGAGTTTATTTGGACAAGAAGATTCTTACATACATCATTCAAGTTATGTGACTGATATAAGCCAGTCATAACCTCCCTGGTTTTCATTTCTTCACCTCTGAAGACAAATGAACTAAATTAGTGAGTCCAAAAGTGAGTTCCCTGGGACATTGGTCCTGTGAGTCATTTCCTAAAGAAAAGATTTCTATGGTCAGAGCAGGGTTTTTCAACCAGAGGCTGCTGCTAGACTGTATGGGTAGAGGCTGGGGGTCCTGCCAAATATCTTCCATGCTCAGGATAGTCTCTACAACAGAGTATTTTCTGGCTGACAGTATTACAGTGCTGAGAACTAAGGTCTAGTAAGAAACCTTTATCTAATGAGTTTGGGTTAAACAGAGCTGTTACAACTTCAGAGAAATGACATTTAACAGACTTTATTTGAACAAAAAAACAGGTCATGAGTCAGGCAGCACTCAGATCCAAAACAGGTTCAGAGAACTCCACAAGGGAGCATAGCAGCAAGCTTTTCATAGGCTGCACATAAAAGCCAAGTAGAGAGTCCTCTGATTGGTTTCAGCTTCATGTTGATTTGGTTGTTGATTGCCTGTGATTGACTAAAGCGCCTTAGGTTTTGGTTTGTTTACATACTAAGGTTGCAGATTGTTATGTAGGAACTCAAAGCATGAAAACAGCCTCAGGGATCGATTCCAAGATGGCGGTCTAGATGGAAGCTGCATTCCTAGTCTCTCCAGGACCAGGTTTAAAGTAGTGGAAACACTGTTTCTCAGTGAGTTTTTAGAGGACATCCTACAGCTGCCTCCACGTAGGGACTCCACTCACGTGCCCACAGGATCGCCAGGCCTCAGCATTTACATAGGACCCCAGCTGCAAGCCGGCACAGGACTCTGACAGATTGCGGGTGCAAAACCCACTCCTGCACAGGATCCCCGGCTCCAGCACCCACACATCCCGCAGGACCTTGGGTCACCCACCCACGCAGGACCCCTAGCCGTTGCTCCCACACGGGACCCCCAGCTCCAGTGCAGGACCCCTGGCTGTTGCTCTTGTATGGATTTCCATCTACCAGGGCAGAACCTCCCTGTTTGCCTACACCTGGGAACACGGGACAGGATCTGGAGACAAACTTTTACTTCTGCACAGCACACCACAGAGCTGCATCTCGGAAAATGTCATCCAACACCCATCCCAGCTCTTCACCCTATCTCTGAAGCAGAAGGCTTCTTTGTGAGACTCTGGCTTCACCATCTTTGACCTGAGTGGGCAGATACCATTAAGCAACAGATACTCCACCTACTGGAAGAGAAGGGAAGCAATCCTGTTTATTTACATTGAGACTTTTTAGTTTTATTTTTTCCTTCTATTCCTTTTTTTCCTCTTTTCTTCCTTTCTTTTTCTTCTTTTGTCTCTCTCACTCTTTTCCCATCCTCACAAATGTTGATTTCCCTGGTTTCCCCAAGATTTGTGAAACCAAATATTTTTTATGCATTAGGCTACCATGCATATCTGATTAGTATACTATAGTTGTACTATATAGTCTCATAACTTCCACCTTTACATGTTTTATTTTTCTTAATGTTTATGTCTCCTCATTAGTTGTACTCTATTTTCTTCTACTTACTCCTCTTCCCCAAATCTGTTTCTCTCTTTTCTACTAATAACCAATTTCTTTTGGATTCCTCTTTCATGCTTTCTAGGATCTAATAACTATATCCTCACTCCCTACCTCCCTAACATCTCATTCTACACCCTACCCCCAGTTCTCTCTAGCCCACCAGCATAAACTGTAGACCCTTGTGCAAACCAATTGTTTATACAGCAGATGCTAATTGAACTCATGATTTCTGTATACTGTGACAAAGCCATAAATGTATTTAGGAGCTATTAGGAACTACATGGTTTGAAACTATATATTGTTTGTATTAAGATCTGTCAATATTGGTCTCCCCCTTAAAGGAGCGATATTGGAACTCTGTAGGGAATCTATAAGCCTATAGGATAAAAACTGTGACACCTCAGACCTGCAGTGCTAGAAGGGAAGACACACAAACAACATGAAAAAACAAAGGAACAAAGTGCCTCAAACAAACCAAGATACTACATTATTAGAATCCATGGTCAGCACAGCAGAAGAAATGTCAGAGAAGGAGTTCAGGATGTACATAATTAAAATGTTCTGTGACTTAAAGAATGATATAAGAGAGCAAACCCAGGCAGCAAAAGATCATTTTGATAAAGAGCTACATAGGCAAATACAAGAAGCAAAAGATTACTTCAATAAGGAGATATAGATTCTGAAAAAGAACCAAACAGAAATTCTTAAAATGAAAGAAACAATAAACCAAATTAAAAACTCAGTAGAAAGCATCACCAAAAGATTAGATCACTTGGAAGACAGAACCTCAGAAAATGAAGACAAAATATTCAATCTTGAAAATAGAGTTAACCACACAGTGAAGACAGTAAGAAACCATGAACAGAACATCCAAGAATTATGGGGTAACATGAAGAGACCAAATCTAAGAATTATTTGGAGAGAGGAAGGCATAGAATTTCAAACCAAAGGAATGAACAATCTATTCAATGAAATAATATCAGAGGGGCTGGGGTCATGGCTCAGTGGTAGAACATTTGCCCAGCATGTGTGACACACTGGATTTGATTCTCAGCACTGCATTTAAATCAATACAATAAAAGTCCACTGACAACTAAAAAAAAATGTATGTAAAAACAATATTAGAAAATTTTCCAAATATGAAGAACTAATTGGATAATCAAATATAAGAGGCTTATAGGACACTAAATGTACAAAATCACAACAGATCTATATCAAGGCACATCATAATGAAAATGCCTAGCATTCAGAATAAGGAGAGAATCTTAAAAGCCACAAGAGAAAGGAATCAGATTACAAATAGGGGGAAATCAATTAGGATCTCTGCAGACTTCTCATCCCAGACTCTGAAAGCTAGAAGAGCTTGGAACAACATATACCAAACTCTGAAAGACAATGGATGCCAATTAAGAATCTAATATCTAGTAAAATTAAGTTTTAGATTTGACAATGAAATAAAAATCTTCCAAGATAAACAAAACTTAAAAGAATTTATAGCAAGAAAGCCTGCACTCCAGAACATTCTTGGCAAAATATTCCATGAGGAGGAAATGAAAAACAACAATGAAAACCTGCAAAGGGAGGAACTACACTAAAGGAAAGGCCAATCAAAGGAGAAACCCAGTCAAGTTAAAAACTAAAAATAAACCAGAATGTCTGAGAATATAAACCATGTCTCTATAATAACACTGAATGTCAATGGCCTAAACTCAGCAATTAAAAGACACAGACTGGCAGATTAGATTAAAAAAAATAAAAGACCCAAAAATATGCTGCCTCCAAGAGACTCATCTCATAGAAAGAGACTCACAGATTGAAGGTGAAAGAATGGGAAAAAATGTATCACTCACATGCACTGCATAAACAAGCAGGGGTTTCCATTCTCATATCAGATAAAGTGGACTTCAAACCAAAGTTAGTGAAAAGGGATAAAGAAGGTCATTTCATACTTCTTAAGGATATCATACATCAACAAGACATAACAATTTTAAATATCTATGCCCCAAACAACAGGGCAGCCATGTATGTCAAACAAACCCTTCTCAACTTCAAGAATCAAATAGACCACAACACAATAGTACTGGATGACTTTAACACACCTCTCTCACCACTGGATAGATCTTCCAAACAAAAACTAAAAAGGAATCCACAAAACTCAATAGAGTAATCAATAATCTAGACTTAACAGACATATATAGAATATTCCATCTTTCAACAAGCAAATAACTTTTTCTCAGCAGCACATGGATCCTTCTCCAAAATAGATCACATGCTATGACACAAACCTGGTCTTAGCAAATACAGAAAAATTGAGACACTACCCTGCATTCTATCTGACCATAATGGAATGAAACTAGAAATTAATGAGAGTTTTTTTTTGAAAAAGCTACTCCAACAGCTGGAGACTCAACAATATGCTATTAAATGATGCATAGGTAACAGAAGACATCAGGGACAAGATAAAAAAAATTCTTAGAAGTACATGAGAACTCTGATACAATATATCAAAATCTCTGGGACACCACGAAGGCAGTGCTAAGAGGAAAGCTCATTGCATTAAGCTCATTTATTCAAAGAAGAAAAAGTCAACAAATCAATGACTTGACACTACATCTCAAAGCCCTAGAAAAAGAGGAACAAACCAACACCAGAAGAAATCAGAGCTGAATTCAATGAAATTGAAACAAAGGAAACAATTCAAAAAATAGACAAAACAAAAAACTGGGTCTTTTAAAAAATAAAATAAAATTGACAAATCCCTAGCCACCCTAATGAAAAGAAGGAAAGAGAAAACCCAAATTACTAAAATTTGTGATGAAAAAGGAAATGTCACGACAGACTCTGCTGAAATACAGAGAATAATTAGAAACTATTTTGAAAATCTATACTCCAGTAATGTAGAAAACTCTGAAGACACTGACAAATTTCTAGAGACATATGACCTACCCAAACTGAACCAGGAGGACATTCATGACTTAAACAAATTAATTACAAGCAAGGAAATAGAAGATGCCATCAACAGCCTTCCAACAAAGAAAAGCCCTGGACCAGATGGATTCTCAGTCAAGTTCTACAAGACCTACAAAGAAGAACTAACTCCAATACTCCTCAAATTATTCCATGAAATAGAAATGGAGGGAACTCTTCCAAACTCATTCTATGAGCTTAGTATCATCCTGATACCAAAACCAGACAGAGACACATCAAAAAAGGAAAATTTCAGACCAACATCTCTGAGGAATACAGATATAAAAATTTGGCAAATTGCATACAAAATCATATTAAAAATGTAGTGCACCATGATCAAGTGGGGTTCATTCCGTTGGTTCAACATACGGAAATAAACATAATCCATCACATCAATAGACTTAAAGAATCACATGATTTTATCAATTGATGCAGAGAAAGTGTTTGACAAAAATACAGCATCCTTTCATGTTTAAAACACTAGAAAAAGTAGGGATAGTAGGAACCTACCTCAACATTGTTAAAGCAATCTATGCTAAACCTAAAGCCAACATCATCCTAAATGGAGAAAAATTGGAAGCATTCCTTCTAAAAACAGGAACAAGACAGGGATGCCCTCTCTCATCACTCTTATTCAACATAGTCCTTAAAACACTAGCCAGAGCAATTAGACAGATGAAAGAAATTAAAGGAATACGAATAGGAAAAGAAGAACTCAAACTATCATTATTTGCAGACAACATGACATTATACTTGGAGGATCCAAAAAATTCCACCAGAAAACTTCTAGAATTAATAAATGAATTCAGCATAATTGCAGGATATAAAATCAAAACCCATAGATCAAATGCATTTTTGTACATCAGCAATGAATCCTCTGAAAGAGAAATCAGGAAAACCAGCTCGTTCACAATAGCCTCAAAAAAAAAAAAAAAAAAAGCAAATACTTGGGAATTGATCTAACAAGAGTGGTGAAAGGCATCTACAATGAAAACTATGGGGCACTAAAGAAAGAAATTGAAGAAGATCTTAGTAGATGGAAAGATCTCCCACGCTCTTGAGGAGGAAGTAGGCCCAAATCTTCATCATGTTGGATTAGGCCCTGACTTCCTTAACAAGACTCCAAAAGTGCAAGAAATAAAAGCAAGAATCAATAAATGGAATGAATTTAAACTGAAAAGCGTCTTCTCAGCAAGAAACAATCAGGTGAACAGACAGCCTACATTCTTGGAGTAAATTTTTGCCACGTGCATATTAGGTAGAGCACTGATCTCCAGGATATATAAAGAACTCAAAAAACTTAACACCAAAAAAATAAACAATAAATAAATGGGCTAAGAAGCTCAATAGAAACTTCTCAGAAGAAGATATACAATCAATAAACAAATATATGAAGAAATGTTCAACATCTCAACATCTCTGGCAATTAGAGAAATCCAAGTCAAAACTACTCTAAGATTTCATCTCACTCCAGTCAGAATGGCAGTTATGCAAAATATAAGCAACAATAAGTGCTGGCAAGGATGTGGGGGAAAAGGCACACTCAAACATTGCTAGTGGGAACAACCTATCTGGAAAGCAGTATGGAGATTCCTTAGAAAACTTGGAATGGAACCACCATTTGACCCAGCTATCGCACTCCTTGGCCTATACCCTAAAGACTTAAAAACAGCATACTATAGTAATGCAGCCACTTCAATGTTTATAGCAGCACAATTCGCAATTGCTAAACTGTGGAAGCAACCCAGATGCCTTTCGATAGATGAATGGATAAAGAAACTGTGGTATATATACACAATGGAATATTACTCAGCAATAATTTAAAATTATGACACTTGCAGGTCAATGGATGGAATTGGAAAACGTTATGCTAAGTGAAGTAAGCCAATCCCAAAAAACCAAAGGCCGAATGTTCTCTCTGATTAGTGGATGCTGATACATAAGGGAGGTGGGGGTGGGAGCATGGGGGAAATGGAGGAACTTTGGATGGGACATGGAGGAGGTTGGGGTGGGGGAATGGGAGTAGCAAAAATGGTGGAATGAGGTGGACATCACTACTTTAGGTGCATGTATGAAGACATGAATGGTATGACTCTATCTTATTTGCAACCAGAGATGGAAAATTGAGCTCTATATATGTACTGACTTGAAATGCATTTAAAAAAATAAATTAAAAAATTTATGATAAAAAAAACAAAACAAAACAATAAGCAGAGAATGAAAATTCTCCCTGGAAGGCACACTAATGAGAGATTTAACGTTTGTGATACAATCAATTTTTCTCAGATATTTTAAGTCATAAGAAGGAAAAAATGCATTAAAAATATTATGAGAATGTAACAAGAAAATGATAAACTATTGGTGAGAGTTTTATTTTATTGTACTTTTTATTTTTATTTATAATAAAAATTTATAAGTCAAAAAAATTACCCTAGGTACATGTATACCTAATTAAAATAAATCAATTAAAAAAAAACCAGCCTCAGGTCAATGGCATCCCACATATTTCCATTCTCTTTTTCTCAATTCATACTGGCATTATGAAGACATGGAGAAGTATCACAGTAAATTTTCTTTAACCCAGTGTTTCTTGAACTTCTTTGGTCATGGAATTCCTTCCCTGCCCTCCCCAACACATACCTCTTAATCTTGGTGCCACCATGAAGACCTGCCCCTGATAGCCATTTGGGAAGCAATGGTGAGATTATCTCCAAAGTTGTTTCCATTTTAACAACTTTTTAAATGTGTTTTTCCTCAATGAGGCAAATACTGTCCAGTGCTGACTATATCTCCAAATCTCATGCCTGAGTACAGTCCCTTTCTAGGACCCATTAGGTGTGTGATGGTTGAGAAGTTCCTTCAGCCTCTGGTTCCCTAGTATCCTCAGTGTAATAAGCAAAAGTGTAATAACAACATCACTTATCACATAGGGATGTTGTTTAGATTAAATGAGGTAATATGTTATGTTTATAGATCAGCAATGGACCCTTGGCCCTCAGTGAAATTTTTTTATTTTTTTGTATTTTTAAAATTAATTAATTAATTAATTCTAATTAGGTATATATGACAGCAGAATGCATTTTGATTCATTGTACACAAATGCAGCACAACTTTTCATTTCTCTGGTTGTACACAATGTAGCATTGCACCGTATGTGCAGTCATACATGTACCTAGGGTAATGATGTCCATCTCATTCCACCATCTTTCCTGTCCCCATGCCCCTCCCCTCCGCTTTGCTCAAATTTCCTCCATTCTTCCTGTGCTCCAACCCCATTGTGGATCAGCATCCACATATCAGAGAGAACATTTAGCCTTTGGTTTTTTGGGATTGGCTTACTTGGGCTTAGTTGGGATTCTCAACTCCATCCATTTACCTGCAAGTGCCATAATTTTATTCTCTTTTAATGCTGAGTGTTATTCCATTGTATATATATACCACAGTTTCTTTATCTATGCATTTATCGAGGGGCATCTAGGTTGTTTCCACAGTTTACCAATTGTGAATTAAGCTGCTATAAACATTGATGTGGCTGTGTCACTGTAGTATGCTGTTTTTAATTCCTTTGGGGATAGACCAAGGAGTGGGATAGCTGGGTCAAATGATGGTTCCATTCTGTTTTCTAAGGAATCTCAATACTGCTTTCCAGACTGGCTGCACCAATTTGCAGTCCCACCAGCAATATATGAATGTGCCTTTCCCCCGACATCCTTGTCAACATTTATTGTGCTTTTATTCTTGGTAACTGCCATTCTGACCAGGGTGAAATGAAATCTTAGAGTAGTTTTGATTTGCAT
Source organism: Geosciurus inauris (assembly GCA_004024805.1). Classification (NCBI taxonomy): domain Eukaryota; kingdom Metazoa; phylum Chordata; class Mammalia; order Rodentia; family Sciuridae; genus Geosciurus; species Geosciurus inauris. The sequence goes on along the minus strand of PVHX01013988.1, from coordinate 24,196 downwards.
TTCTCTAGTGGCTAGAGATGTTGAACATCTTTTCATATATTTGTTGATCAATTGTGTATCTTCTGAGAAGTGTCTGTTCAGCTCCTTAGCCCATTTATTGATTGAGTTGTTTGTTTGTTTGGGTGGGTGTTAAGTTTTTTGAATTTTTTATATATCCTGGAGATCAGTGCTCTGTCTGATGTGCGTGTGGCAAAAATTTGCTCCCAAAATGTCGGCTCTCTCTTCACCTCATTGATTGTTTCTTTTGCTGAGAAGAAGCTTTTTAGTTTGAATCCATTCCATTTATTGATTCTTGATTTTATTTCTTGTGCTTTCAGAAGAAAAGTAGGCCCAAATCTCCATCATGTTGGATTAGGTATCTAAATGCAGTTTTGACTGTAATTTCAAGGCTCTGTGTTTATTGCAGGTGTCAGATATGCCCACCAGAGGGCACTGGCGACATAGCTTTGTTTCAGAATGTTTCCCAAGGTATTTCAAAGACTAAGCAGCTTTATCTGTGTCTGTCCCTGGTCTGATTTCTCACAAGCTCCTGAAATCTCGTGATTTTAGAGCTGGAAGAGGCCCCAAAAATGATCTAATCCAACTACAACTGACCCCAGGACGAACAGTCCTTACACTGGCCAGAGACTTGCGGTTCACCTAGGGGGAAAAGATGAGCAGGGCCAACCCTATGCCTCTTCTCTGAGACCTCAGTGACCAAAAGATGGAAGTGGTAGATAGTAGGAGTACAAACCAAAATATCCTGAAGCAGAGAGGGGCTGAGGCAGGCCTGGGGCAGGGACTGGGGGGTCACACATAGACCAACACAGAAGACAGAGGGACCTAGGGTTAATAAAGGAGTAAGCTGCCTAAGAAGCAGGGGGACCATGAGATGGGACCAGAATAAATACCCCATGGGAGAGCTAAGGCAGTAGCATTCCTCCTCCCCTTCCTTGAAGCAACGGGGGGGGG
>PVHX01013988.1:0-23145 GCA_004024805.1 Geosciurus inauris | reverse complement strand
TGGGAATTTCTGAAAAACAAAGACATTCTTTTATAAATCAGAATTCAGTGATCAAAATCAATAAAATAATATTGATACACAGTATAATCTTTAAAAATAATCTATAGATCATATGCAAAATTTGTCATTCATGTTCTAATTCAGAATCAGACATTTCATTCATCATGTCCTGTTAGTCTCCTTTAATCTGGATCAGTTCCTCAGTTTTTCTTTCTTTCATGACCTTGACAGATTAGTTACATCACAGAAGTTCCCTCTATCCGGGTGTTCCCCGTGTTTCCTTATGATGGCAGGATTTCCTGGGAGAATTGTCTTGACATACATTTTGAAGAACAAGGAGAAATATTGAGATGAAGACTAAATGGACAGGAAGGAATTCTGGATGGAAGACAGCTCATTGCTTGGAGGTGAGAAAGTGTTTTGTGGGGACCAACTGGTCACCCTGGGTGGCCTTTGTGACTGCCTGGTCACATCATGCTCTCTCACCCTGTCAGCTCTGCTCCTTCTATGCTCCCTCTGCCTGGTACACTGACTCGACTTTCTACCTTCTCTCCTTCCTGAATAACTTCCATTCAGCCTTCAAAACACAATGGAAGTGTTTCCCTCCTCTGGTTGCCAGAGATCAGTGAAAAGCACATGTTTAGAGTCCAACAGGTTCAAGTACAAATCCCATCCCCGTCATTTCAGCAAATGAACCATCTTAGGCAAATTGTTCAACCTCTCTGAGACCCACTTCCTTTCTTGTTCAAAAAAGAGGTTACATCAAATTCCCTCCACCCCCACAATCCATATGATTTTAGCAGATAAAGCCATTGGAATGTGATATGTGATTAGTGCCCTTTTCTTTTCTTTTCTTTTTTCTTTTCTTATTAGTGCCCTTTTGAAAATGCTCCCAGAGACTTCTCTTGCTCCCTTTTCCCTCCACATATAAACAGAGCTAGAGGGCACCATCTATGAACTAGGAAATGAGTCCTCATCAGACACTGGTACCTTGATCTGTCGGTACCTTGATCTTGGACTTCCCAGCATCCAGAACCATGAGAAAAAAATGTTACTTATAAGTTACCCAGTCTACAATATTTTGCTATAACAGCCCGAATGGACTCAGACACCCTCCCCGCCCATCCTGGGCATAGTTTGGACAGATACCTCATTTGTAAGACCCATAACCCCTCAAGTGGTCCTCATGAATTCTAAGAGTTTCCAGCCCATACTTTCTCCTCGAGGTTTCCATACTTATGTGTGTCAATAAAATATAGGCAAAAGGCTCATCATCTCTTTCACCATTTCCAAAAGAGGAATTCAAACACACTCATTGTTTTTGAGTTTAGGAAGCTCACTGTGGGTTTGAGGGCCTGTGGGGAGACACTACCTGCCACTGACCTGGCCTTCCACTCACCTGGGGTCTGTCCACTGGTCTCCTGCACAGAGCTGCCTCTCAGAGCCCATGTGTGCTGCCTGCTGGGGCTCCTTATCCATCTCAACACCTATCTTCCCTTGTCAACTGAGGGTTAGGCATTAGAGCTGGATGTGAGGGTGGCATTTGTGGAGGGTGGGGTGAAGGGGCCCTGGGATCATCAATGTGGCTTCTGTGCAAGCAGTTTGTCCGCCCAGAGCCACATGAATCCATACGGATGACCAGCCCCTAGATTTTCTGTCTCTCAGCCCCTTTGTTTATAGTTTTTTGTTGTCCCTCCCCCATACCTTTCAGGAGTGGAGACACTCCTGAAATCACACCTGTGATATTGTCATTACTAATAATTGCACCTCCTGTGAGATCTCATCTCAGGCACCCAGGTGTCTGAGCACTGTTCCTTGACCTCTAGCTTGCTCTGCTCTCCTCATTCCACCAACTCTCTGGGGTTATTGAGCACTAATGCTTTCTCATTGTCAATCTTGCTCCATGTTCCTGTCCCCTGTCCTCATCATTCTCTGTCCTGCTCCTGACCATGGTGCTCCAGCCACACCGGCCTCTCTTACATCCTCGGGAACATCTAGCTCTTCCCACTTTAAGGCCTTTGTCCTTGATGTCTCCTCTGCTGGAAAGTTCTCCCTGTTTGTTTTATTTTTGGTAAAAACAATTATGAATTATGAATTACTAATTAATCAGTAATCAAGTAATGAATTAATAATCATTAATTGTTAGTTCATCTATTATTCATTAACTAATGTTATACTCGTAAAGCGCATGTTGTGCTTAAAGAACAAGTACTTTCCCTCATGGATGTGGCTATTGTTTCAGTCTTTGACCATGACTTCCATGAATTCCTTGCTCATCCCAGCCTCTCTCCTCCCCCATCTGAGATAATAGGTGGCCAACAAACCCAAGAGAAAGAGCCCCAAATGTCCTCAACTTTGACTAGAGGTGATCAGCTGTATAAGCAAAAGGATATTTTGTCTGAAGCTTATTTATTTATTTATTTTTGGTACCAGGGATTGAACTCAGGGGCACTTGACCACTGAGCCACATCCCCAGCCCTATTTTGTATTTTATGTAGAGACAGGGTCTCAATGAGTTGCTTAGCACCTCGCCATTGCTGAGGCTGGCTTGGAACTCGCAATTCTGTCTCAGCCTCCCTAAGTGCTGGGATTACAGGCATGCGCCACCACACTCGGCTCTGAAGCTCATTTCAACACACTCTTCCCTCATGTTTCCTGTCAAATTTCACAACTTTTGATATTGCAATCGCAGCAAATAGGGTAGATACACAAGGAAGGTAGAACCACCCTTCACTCAACAATGTTTAAAGACCAAAGAGAAAAATATGTTACTTCTGAAGTAGAATTAATCTGAATCTTTTTGGTGTGTGATATTTTTTCTAAATATGTTTTTGTGTTACCTCTATATTAAAAATTATGTAAGGAAAAAATCCTGTTCAAACATTGTTTAAGAAAGGATGGGTATGAACTGCATTAAGCATGGCAGGTTAGGTACATGTTCTTTCCCTGTCTCTTCTAGAACTCTGTTAAAATTACTGCAAAGGTGGTTAGAAAACAAAAAAAGTCTAGGTAGAACAACACAAATTGAATAGGTGAGAATATCAAGTGAGAGATTTTAGCACCATTTTGGATGATGGTGGGTCTATCACTCCTACTGGTGTCTGCAGAGAAGAGCTCAATGGAGAAGGAGCTTGATGGGAGCCAGGAAATCCTCCTCACACCTGCAGATGGGCTGAGTCAGGTATGCTGTGCCCTGGGCAAGGGGTGGGAATGGGACAACAGTCTGGAGGTCCATATATGGAGTAGTCAGACATCCCCCTCTGTCCTCAGGAAGTTAAGCAACTACCCTCGCATCTCTCTGAAAATGAAGGTTTATTCTCTAGAAAACTTGAACTTGGAGAAACTCAAAATCACAGTGAACAGGAGTGAGAGAGGAGGATGTAAGTTGAAAACAAAGGAATCCAGTGAAAATCTGTACATCAGAGTAGCCTCCCAGTCCTCTTTCTTAACCCTCTGCTTTAGGAAGCAGGTAGCCTACCAGCCTTGCCATCCTCCCCACCATGCAGAAGGTGATTCTCTTGAGGAGAGCTCCTACAATTGAGAAATATAACAGAATGTAAATAAAAATGTCTCCATTCTCTAAGAAGTAACCAAAGTCCTAAAAGACAAAATTAAAATGAGGCAAGAAGGAAAATCAACCTGGATTGTGTGTGTGTGGTGTTCCCTGTGATCCTAAATGAAGACTGTAGACATTATAAAGTCAATGACGGTAGCATTATTTACTCCTGAATGAAGAGATGTCTGAGGTGAAGCAGTCCTGGATGGAGCATGAGGTTGATATCTGAGATTGTGTGGGGTTCTCAGCTGTTGTTCTTCTGCGAGAAAATTTCAGGCAAGACATAGGACTAAATAAAATTACAACAAAGTTTATTAGAAGGGAAAGGAGAAGGGAGAAAAGATTCTGTCAAGGGAGAGAGTGGATCCTCTCAGAGAGGGAAGTGACCATGGCTCTCTTTGTTTCAGGTTTTTTTGGGGGGGGGAGTTGAGGGGGTGTCTTAGAGAAGTTTCTAGAGAGTCCTGCTGTATATCACCTCTCAACTTTTGACTGACAGTAGGATTGCCTCACATTTTTTAAGTCCCTACTGCACATGGTCTTACCCAGGGTCTCCAAGGGAGATCCACGGGGAAACATTTGTTATTGTAATGAAATTAAAATCATGTGTTTAATGTCCAAATGCAGTCAGGCATGGTAGCACACGCCTATAATTCTAGCACTTTGGGAAGCTAAGACTGGAGAATCCCAAGTTCAAAGCCAGCCTCAGCAACGGAGGACACTAAGGAACTCAGTGAGATGTGGCTCAGTGGTTGAGTATCCCTGAGTTCAATCCTTGGTACCAAAAAAAAAAAAAAAAAAATCCAAATGCAACCCTCAGTCACCTTGGCCAGTGCTGACAGGTTCTAATTAGAACAAGCTTTTTTAAAGATTTTATGGCTTTGAGAAGAGTTATAAAAGTTTCCTTCCAAAAACAAACAAACAAAAAACCAAAACAACGGAAGTCCCATTTCATGGTAACTTGTGTTCTTATCAGCAGGGAGGAGTCTTAAATTCCTCTGGCCTGAGAGAATAGCCTGACCTTGCAAACACAGTCCAGAAGATAATGAGTTGTTTGTAAAGGAATGTAACATCCTATTAATTTAAGCCAGAGTAGGCCTAAAGGGTCTTAGGTATATTGCTTTTTTAAAAAAAAAACACATGGATTGGCCAAATTATATTGTTATATACTGTACATGTCGGAATATGTAACAACAAATCCCACCATTATCTACAACTATAATGCACCATTTTTTTTTTTTTTTTTTTTTTGATACTGGGGATTGAACTCAGGGGCACTCGACCACTGAGTCACATCCTCAGTCCTATTTTGTGTTGTATGTAGAGACGGGGTCTCACTGAGTTGCTTAGCACCTTGCCATTGCTGAGACTGGCTTTGAACTCGCAATTCTCCTGTCTCAGCCTCCATAAGTGCTGGGATTACAGGCTTGAGCCACCACGCCCGGCTAATGCACCAATTTTTTAAAAATAAAAATAAATAAATAAAAGAAAGCATATGAGTGGGCACAGTTGGCTCACCTGATGTACAGAATTGTCTCCTTGTTACAGAAAGCTTGGTCCTTGTCTCTGATGCCAATCCAATAATGATGACATGGTTTTGAGAAAAGGAAGTTTTATTGCTTTGCTAGCAAAGGAGAGGCACAGGGTACTCCTGTCCTGGAGGCTGTGACTCTGCTCATCAAGGGGAACAGGATTTTTGAATAGGTGATGCAGAACCCCCCCCCAAAAAAAAAGGTGATCCAGAGGAATCCTCTACCACTACCCCCAGCTGAGATAAGGGAGATGATTAGCGGGGAAGATCAGGGAAGAGAGATTAGGGAGGAGAAAAAATAAATAAATATCTGTTTTAGAGCAGCAAGGGCTATATTCAAATCATGAAGTAGACCACTGTTACACCCTTAACTTTATGTTCCTGTAACAGGGGTTCACTTTATGCTCTGAATATAGCCCTTGCTTCTCTGCCACTGCTACTTATTTTTAAAACCAACAGTTTCTTCCTCTTCTTTCTCTCTTCCCTAATCTCTCCCTTCTGTAATCTCTGGGGAAACAGGATTACCTTTCTTCCTCATCCTAGGCAGAGTTATTTGTCCTTGAGCACACACCCATCACAGGAAGGAAGTCATTCCGACTTGGGGATGGCAGTAGAAGATTTCAGAAATGACTGTCTCCCAAATTTACAAGTGAATTACAACTCTGGACAGAGAACATGTGGAATGTATCCTTTGAATCACTTCTTTACAAGCCCCCTGCTCCCCGTGATGGGCAGAATCACAGCCTCTGGGACAGAAGTGCCCTGTGCTTGTCCTTTGCTAGCAAACCAATAAACCATCTTTTTCCTTGTTCTCCAAACCATGTTCTTGTTATTGGATTGGCACTGGGGACAAGAACTGAACTTTCAGGAACATACCTATGGCTCATGTCTATCTGCTACCTATCAAGGTTATTGAATCAAGAATTTTGCTGTACTTAAGCTTTTTTGGCGTGTGTGTGCTGGGGACTGAATTCAGGGGTGCTCTACCACTGTGCTACATCTCCAGGCCTATTTATTTATTTATATTTTAAGACAAGGTCTCACTAAATTACAGAGGCTAACCTCAAAGTTGAGGTTCTCCTGCCTCAGCCTCCCAAGTCATTGGGATTCGAGGCAAGTGCCACTGCACCTGGCTTGTACTTTCTATGAAGATGAGGAAGAGTGGTAGAAGTTAGAACTTGTGCTAGACATCTTCTGTTTGCTCCTCCAGATCCACCTATCTCCATCCTGCTGTCTGCCCCAGGAGTTCAACCTGATGTTCTGTTTAGCGCCGGTTACCAGAGTTCTGCTTCCTCACATATTGAAGTTTGAACATTAGAGAAGCGCGCCACGGCAAGCATATAAAGTAGGGTTTATTTAAAAAGGGGTAACATAGACTTCTCCTGGGAGGGAGAAGGGGGCCAGAGCTGGTATCCTGGTATCACAAGAAGTACAGGTGTTTTGCCTTTTTATATGTCCTAGGCTTCTTTTGTTCTCCTGCTCCCTTCCCCTTATCTCTCCTTCCTGTGTATGTGAGACTAGGCCCAGGAGATGCTTGGTGGGATGGCCAAAAGGTAAAAAGCACATGGATAGGGGGATGGGCCCAGGTGATTTGGGCAGGAAGGGTGGGTGCATAATTAACTACTTCCTGTAGGAAGGGATAATCCCTGGCACAAGTTACCTTAGCAACAGGTTGGAGCAGGGGCAGGTTATCCGGATAAGGGTGGAGGAAGGGCTCTGAAGACATTAGCATTTCAATACCTTTCCAACTTCTCAGACCCAAATTGGTCTCCTTGATCTCACCTGACTGATATACCTATCTACACTGACTGCCTGTCTAATTCTGGCTTCACTCTGTCAATGGCTCCCTACCCTCTGGCTTCCAAGTGAGTCTGGACAATTAGTAATCCCAAAAGGACAGCTGAGGGAGGAAGGGTAATGAGGTCAGTGTGTCTGCTTCTCTTGGCTTCTTCCTGTGAAGCTGCCTTGAGTTGGCCATGTTCCTTGACCAAACATCACAGCCTGTCAAGGTAGCTACTCCACATGGCCTTTTCCTTCTGGAAACCTCTATGTCTTTCATCTCTCAGGTGAGGGAGTAGTGAGTGCTCAGGAACCTCCACCATCTCATGCTCAACTCTTCGCTGTCCACACCTACATGTTGTCTATACCTACAGCATTTGTCTCTGCTTCCATACCTACAGGCCCCCATCCTCAGAGCTGTAGATGGCTCACAGAAAAGTGGGTGTTTCTCTGGTAGAGCTTCACTCCTGCCTGTTGCAAGATGTGGAGAACCCAAAGGAAGAATCCCCAGGAATCTAGAGGAGCTGTGGTCCTAGCAGCTGCCCCACACCAACAGGATGAGTCTGCAGATCCATGAAAATGTGCGTCAGCTGCAGGAGGTTCTGGCCTCCACCAGTCTTCAGAGAGGAAACACAGCCAGTGCCTCAAGGCCAGTTTCTCCTGTGGAAAACCCTGACTAGAAACATACTAGAAAGGGAAAATGTAGTTTGGCTTTGCCAAGTTGACACATAAAACCGCCATAGGAATGCCGCTATTATTCTTGCAAGTTTTTTCATGATATTTCTAAGGTACGACATTAAGGTGATGAATTATAGCTGAGAAAATGTTTGGTTTTAGTAAAACCATAGAACTGTGAATGGGCTGACTGCAAGATGTCAGCTCCAGAGAGAAAGCTCCTGGGATAATTGATAGGTGTAGGAATTAAAAATAATGTAGCCAGAGGAAAAGGAAAAATAGCCATGCACTGAAAGCTTTCACCTTGCCCAACAAATGTCTTCCTGATGCTAATCGCAGGCAGGAAGGAGTGTCTCACCATACTGGGGTGATAACCTTTGGCAGGCATTGACCTGCAAAAACACAAGACCCCAGACCCAAGAGCTCAACTTCCTGAGCACTAAAACTGACCATTTCATTGAGTGATGGAACAAACCCCCAATTCCTAAATGTCCAGGAAAATTCTCATGCTCACTAGACCACCTCTCAGGATAACCTATAAAAACCCAGTCCCTTTCTTTGTTTGGCAGCTCATTTTCCACCAGGAAAGTGGGTCCATCCCCGTAGATGTAGTCCTGTTCCTGAGTAAAGCCTGAAATGACTTGTGAAGTTTGCTGTCATCCTGGTCTCTTTGTGCTAACAATAACAACTTTTTGAGCCTCGGAGTTGAATCTGGATTTTACCTTAAGGCAACAAAAATGTAGAAAAAGCCAATACTTACTTGAAAAATTTCGTCCACTGGCTTGAGGAAGTTGTGGGCACATGGAGGGAAAATCACCCATGAAAAATTAAAAACCTTGCACATGATGTCAAGTGTGTCCTATTTGCATAGACTGGGAAACTCAAGCCAAGAAATGAAGACGTATGCTGAGCCAGAGCCATTGAAACCACTGATGTTCTTTCCAAAATAGTGAAAGATTTTCATAACCTAGTGCTTATGAGATTCCCATGGGGGGAAAACATGATACCCACTAAAAATACTTACAATAAAAAAATTGCTAGCCAAACAAGGAAATTATTCCCCAAGAAAGAGACTCAGCAAATACTGCCAAAAGAACACTAACATGTTGAGAGTTTGAAAACCAGGATAATCTGAAAGAAATTATAGAATAAACACAGTTATAGTGACTAATTCATTTTCATAGTATTGTAAACCATAGAATGGATTCTATGACAAAGAGTTGAAAAGAATCAAATAGAGTTTCTAGAAATAAAATCATTAAAAAAAACAGTGCATGAATTAAATAGCACATTAAAAATAGCTGAAAAAAATATAAGATAAAATTTGAAGGAATCATCCTGAAAACAGTACACCAAAATAAAATAGGTGAAAAGATAAAAGAAACAGAATTTAAAAAGTTTACAAATTACAGCTAGCAGGAATTCTATAAAAGTTTAGAGAAAATGGAGAAGAGCCAATAAGAATTTTTTTATAAGTAGTGTATAGCCACAGTTTGAGGCCACATACTGAATTCTCAAGTACAATGAAATCAAATCCACATAACACACATTACGGTGAAACCTCAGAACATCAAAGATAAAGAAGAAATAATAAATGCAATGAGAAAATACACAGGTTACAAAGGAACAGTAATCACATAGAGAACAGACTCATATTAACAATAGCAGATCCAGAAGCAATGTTCAAGTGCTGAAGTGAATATAGCTATCAGCCTTGGAGCCAGCCATAGTGGCACACACCTCTAATTTCACTGACTTGGGAGGCTGAGGCAGGAGAATTGCAAGTTCAAGACCAACCTCAGAAACTTAGTAAGACCTTGTTTCGAAATAAAAAAATAAAAAGGGCTGGGTCTTAGTCTGATTGTAAAGCATCCCTGGCTTCAATTCCCAGTACCAAAAAGAAAAAAAAGTTGCTAATCAGCTGACCTTGAGATAGGGAGATTATCATTGACCTTAACCCACTGACACCCATTTCAGACTTCAAACTTCCTAAAGCTGGACAATGACAGTTGTGTTATTGTAAGTCACTGATTTGGGTACTTTGTTATAGCAATGGTAGGCAACAAACACACCTTTCATTTGAACATTTTTACTGTTTCCATCCTTTTGGAAGATATAGCTTTTTGAGGACACATCTTGTCATGGTATTCTTGCTGCTTTAACACTTGATAGCCAAAGTAGCAAGACTGCTTCTTTCTGGGGTGTAGTTTCTCTCCTGTTGTATCTAGTCTTTGCAGCTGTTTTGGATACAGCCAGGTCTGAGACAGGAACTTGGGGTACAGAAAAAGCAAGACAGAGTGAGTCTCAAAAGAGAAGCACCCATGTGCCCTTAGAATGCAGCTCTGAGATGGAACACAAGCCTAGGGAGCAACCCAGTCTATGTCCTTTTCCCACACCCTGGACCCATTCCCTTGCCTACAAAAAGTAGCAGGAGAGCAATGAATGAGTTCTAGAGAAACTGGTAAGAAATTGTGTAACTCCGTCCCAACTCCTCCTCTAGTACAGCCTCTAGCTACTCTCCCTCTATAAATATCAACTCCCCAAACCAATCAGTTGCTGTCTCTCCCTCTGGAGATGAACTTTATTCTCTCTTGAATATGTATTCCTTGCTTTACCCGCAAAGCATCTCACTCTTAAGATGACCCACATTCTCTCTTGAATGTATATCTGTTTTCCTAAATAAATCTGTGTCTCCGGCATGTGCTGAAATTCCCTTTGGGGCACTTAGGCCAAGGACCCCACTTGCCCTGATTGGAGCTCCCTCTCTCCCTCCAGGAACTTCTTCAGTAATGAGTCCAAAACAATGGTTTGCATTTGGTGTCAGTGTGCATGGGAATTCAAGTATTCTCTAAAATAGCTGGTAATCTGATTCTTTTTTTCTTTTGCTTAATCGCCAGTTTTAGTTAAAGCTGTATTCTTTTCAGAAAGTGCAACCCTTCTGCACTGTACCAAGAAAGGGTTGAAGGAGGAACGACAACAAGGTGTCGTGGTGCCTGGAGGTAGAGGCCCAACGGTTTGTGGTCTCTGCTCTTGGCCACATCCACCAACCAGTCTGATGCAACTGATGCTGTGTGAAAGGCACTGCCGCCTGAGGAGGCTCCTCAGGTGGACCCGCTTCCTTTTCTGAGCTTGGGGATTGGAACCTGGATGTTTGCTGAGCTTGTATACTCTACGTACATAAAAGGCCCAGCGTGCAGTGACATAATGCCATGACGATCATTGGCGATGAGTTTAAGAGGAGAAAAAGCACAGAAAGGCTGAAACTAATTTTGACATACGCAGACCCACGGGCTTCCTGTCTCAGTTTCTCTGGATGACACTCGTGAGGCTGAAGCTCTGGCTGGAGAGAAGAGGAAGGAACCGGGGAAACTTCTTTCGGGTTCCTCCAAGTAAAGAAGCTGTTCCTTTTTCTGGAATAAGCCACGAAGGTGTGGGAAAGCTGATACTTCTAGCTTTCCCTTTTTAAATGAATCCTCCCCCCCCCCCCCTTTAAAAAGTAAAACAGCCCAGGGCCAGTTTCAGGTAAAATAATAAAGTGCTTATTCTATGTAGAAAGTATGCCACATTTGCTCCCTTTAAAATTCAAAAGGATTACAAAATTAAGCCATAAGAAAACAAGGAATTTAAAACAAAGACTTAAAATAACCACAAAACCCCACTATTTTCTTATTTCAAGTGAGTAAACTTTGTGAAAGATGATCTTCAATGTTTTTGTGAGTGTGAGACAGGAAGGATGATGATATCACCTGCTGGGTGTGTATCCTATTGGGAACACAAGGTGTTCCTAGGATTTTTTTGGGGGGGAGACAGGTACTGGGAATTGAACCCAGAAGGGCTTAACCACTGAGCCACATCCTCAGCAAGCCCCCCCTTTTTTAGAGGTTGATGGATTTTATTTCATTCAATTATTTATATGTGGTGCTGAGAATCGAACCCAGGGCTTCACACATTCTAGGCAAGTGCTCTACCACTGAACCACAACACCAGCCCCCCAGCCCCTTTTTAATTTTTAGTTTGAGACAGGGTCTCACTAAGTTGCTTAGGGCCTTGCTTAGTTGCTGAGGCTAGCCTCGAACATGCCATCCTCCTGCAGGAACTATTTCATGGAGTGATGGACAGCTAGCATACTGTGTGTGTGCTCAACAATTGTTAGGCACAATTGTTGATGAAAATATAAAAACCTTTCCAGACAAAACTTGTTACAGCAATGTGGCATAGACATTTAGCGCCTTGGTAACTCCCTGTGCTGGAGTGAACCTAAAACCCATTTTGGGAAAAGAGCCCAGACTGTGTTCAAGCTTTCTACCTACTCACTTCCCATTCCGTTCTTGAATAGACTTCCTAGGATGTCTGAAAGTTATGTAAATTGCAGGTGATGATTTATTGCAGAGATACTGTCATAAAAAATTTAAGAACTTCTTTGACATAAGAAAACCACACATTATTTTTGTAGATTGCTTTTGGGATAAATTTAGTGCGTGTGTGTGGAGTATTCTTGAGAGTATTCAGTTACCTAGAATTGTGAGTGAAGCGTGGGCTTATCAGCCTTCCAGTGGGTCCTATTGTGGAACTAAGATCTGGATCTCTAAAGAATTTGAAGGTGGAAACTTGCTGAGGTGTGTGTTGTTGTTATAGTTGCTGTTGTTGTTTGTACCAGGGATTGAACCCAGAGGCACTCAAGTACTGAGCCACATCCCCAGCCTCCTTTATACATATATGTGTGTGTATGTGTGTGTGTATATATGTATATATATATATATATTTTTTTTTTTTTTTTTTTTTGAGATAGGGTCTCACGAAGTGGCTCAGGGCCTCAAGTTGCTGAGGCTGGCTTTGAACTTGCGAGCCTCCTGCCCCAGCCTCCCAAGCAACTGGGATTACAGGAGTGTACCACCATGCCTGCTGACCTTATCGGTTCTTGAGGGAAGAGGATCCAGATGGCTGCTGGCTGGCAATGATCTGGCTGTGATTTAGATAAGCAAGTACTGCTGGGAGTGGAGAGAATACAGATTTTGGGGAAGGTTGTAAAGAGGGCATGCAATAGGAGCTTATGAAGAATAGAGAGGAAGGAGACCCAGTTACCTGGGATGTGATAGAAAGGAAACTGTCAGAATTGGAAGGGAGGCTGTCAGTGCAGACAGGAGTCTAGACTGGGAGGTAAAGTGACAGTTAATTTATGCAGGCTCTCTCTTCTGTGCCTAGAAGCTGCCTTGAATGGCCTGTTCATTCCTGACCATGCAGCATTCACACACGTGGGAACCTGCCTCCCCTCCTCCTGTAAGCTCTAGACAGGACCTACCTGGGCTCCACCTGACCCTGTGCCTCACCTAAGGGGGACTAGCAGGGGTGACTCCTAGCAATGCCATGACGCTTCCTTCTGTACAGGTATCCAATATGGATAACTTTTCAGACCTCTCCAGGATACCTATACACCTCAGAGTGGGTGTGTATTCTGGGGGAGCCCTAGTATTCTTGGAGGAAATCCTTGTGCTGTGCTTGGGGCAAGGGTCTTGCTGGAGCAACATCTAGACCCTTAGACGGACAGTGCTTAAGAGCATCCCATTACATTTAAGTCATATTATTTCCCTGAGTCTTTTACATTTGTATGTCTTTAACTCAATGTCCACTGAGAACTACAAATACCTGTAAGTCCATTTGCTCTGTATGAAGTGGTAGGCAAGGATTTAGAGCTAATGGTTATGACAACAGATACCTCTATCATGATGATGGAATGAATTCAGGTGGAATCTAAATACAGAGACACTTTGAAATTTAGAAAAAGAAATACCTTTGATCATTTTAGGTCTTCTTCTTGGTGCATTGCCAAACAGGAAAGGAAAATGAAAGTGGAAAGTCCCAATTAGGCAATTCTTTCTATGATGCATGATGTTACAGAGAAATGCCCTTGTCTGAAGCTATTTCAAGGACTCTCTATTTTTGTGCTTTCTGGGTGAAGAGAATGTTCAGTTGAGGTCAGTTGGAGATCTAGTGCCCTGGCAGAGATTTCCAATTAGATAATGACTTTTTGCAACTCTCTCTGTATCTGGTCTAGCCCTTATGGAGACTATCGATCGGCTTCCTGAGCCAAATTTTGCATTACTATAAATTACGCGGGTAATACTTGTATTTTAGTGCCTCACTCAAATTAAAAGTGTATGACAAAAGCAAGTGTGACCTGGGGATCACAAAGAACAATTAGTGTGCTTTTCTTTTTAGTAGAAAAAAAATTTATACCACCCAGAAGCTATATGAAATGGAGCTAGAGAAAAGTAAAAGAAGGAAATAAAACTGACTATTACCTATTATTTTTACAGTTTCACATAAACCTATGGTTCTTATTAAACCTTTTGCAATTATGGTAAGTGGTTTGTCTGAGTTCCTGAGGAATAGGCCAGTTGGCTCTATAAAGTTTCAACTTAAGGGAAATGTAATCATAATAGTATTTCTGCAGACATCTCTGGCTTCTGCAGAATTCTCTAATATCAGCTTTGATTGGAACACGGTAAAAATTTAAATGGTTTAGATTTTTCCAGTGATCAGAAAAATTCAGTGAGTTGCTTCCAAAATGACACTGGGGAGGTGGGGGGCATTTCAAAGTTGATATGGCCAATGAGTAGATCCTGACTCTTCTCATGCTGCAGGGAACAGGAAACATACTTTTCAATTTTCAGGTATAGATAGGTGGAATTCTCTCAAAAGGGACAGGTGGTTCCAGTAACTTGGGCTTGAATATTGTCTGTGGGTCATAAGGGACCCAAGGGTTAAGGGAAGGTGGCTGTGTTTTTTGAGCAGGAAGGACCCATGAGGGAGGAAGCCATGAGGAGCAGCGTGGAATAAAGTAATTCTTTCTCTGCTGGCCTTTAATAACTCTTTCAAGATTTTGTAATCTGGCATTGTGCCATTTGGGCTAGGTGGATGTTCTGGGAATTTTGTGGGTTTCTTGGAGAGTTTTCCACCCCACAAAGAATCTTCCACTGCAGCTCCTTCCATCAGGTGATACTTTCTTACATTTGATGGAATCTCTGGTAGATCTCTTGGGGCTCAGAGAACAACGCCCCTCATATATGCTGTTTTGTTGTTTTTCTTGTTGTTCTTGTTTGCATGGTGAATAATTCAATGAATGTGGAAAGGCTCTCTAGAACTGTCTTACTTGCATTAAAACCAGACTCTAAAATGGAACACAACTGTCTCTCTCTGTTTGGCCATCTCAAGCCAATAGCCAATCTCTTCTATTACCATTTCTCTGAAAGTGTCCAGCATTGGTGCTTTCTGTTCTGGACCCTGCTTGGCACATAATTTTCTTGTTCTGCTTCTCCTTTCCTTCCCTATAAAAGTCCTTTGTGCCCTGCAAGGTCCCTAAAATGGAGCTTTGAGAAGAATAGCCCTTCTATCTTCTCAAAGCCAGCCCTTGAATAAAACTGACTTCCTTCCCACCAACGCTTGTCTGCTGAGTATTGGCTTTCAACCGGTGAGAAGCCTGGACCTGGGTTTAGCAACGGCTGTGATCAACTGTACCTGTTATCCTCCACCCTTTTACCCCCAGTCCTTCTTTACTCACTCATTGACTGGATGCAGTTTCTGAGCCTTCAGAGTGGTACCCCACTCTGAAGATTAGAGGTAACTGGCACAGTCTTGCCAGCATTGTCATGATCTGGCATTGTGTCATTGGGACTTAATAGATGCCCTAGGCAATCTTGTGGGACTCTTGGAGAGTCATATACCCACTAGGGATATGCCATTTCAGTTCCCACCATCTGGGTGATGGTTACTTTAATTGCTACTTTCCACCCCCTCTCTCCTTCAGCAGTAGATCCTGTTGCAGTCATTTGACCCCACTCCCAAGTACAGAGCAGAGCTAACCAAATAGAACCCTTTCACCACAACCCCAGGCCCAATCCTCCCTTTGTCCACCTGCTTCAAAGCAAAGTTCACACATCTTTTCCCCTGTCCATGATCTTGTAATGTGCACCTGAGCTGTTCTGCCTCCTTGTTCCACCTTAGATTAAGAGCCGATCTCTTCCCTTTCAGTTTTGAGAATCCCATTTTAGTATTTTGCTACAGATGCTAGTCAGTACCAGTTGATAACTTAGTAACCCGAAAAGAGGTGATATCAAATACATTTGTAAGGTGCTAACATGTAAATGTTATATTGGCAAAGATTCAGAGGCAGCTCAGGGCCTAGAAGGCAAGAGTGTTAGGATTGATTAGTAATGTCTGCCTGCGGTGAGCTGAGCAATATGCTAATGTGAGGCTAGAAATCTGCCATCCTAATGGATGTTGGAAGACACAGTAACAAACCGATTTGATATGCTGTTCCCAGGCTTTCCTTGACTTTCTTTTTTTTTTAAGTTTTAGCGTACATGGAGGTACAAAAAAGGAAAATAATCTGACTAGAAGTCATTGATTTTCCTGCCAGTATGTCATACAGAGGAGTGTTGGTGAGGGGAGAGGACCGGGCTGCCTGCCCCTCTCACAGAGTGGATCATAGGCAAATCAATTTGCTTAGCCTTTTTCCCAGTGCTACATTTCCCTCTATTAAAGGGAATTTGACTCTTCCCTGGTGTAGCTAATTAGCATCTACATCAAACTATGTTTATTAGGATAAGATTTGGATGGATATAATTTAAAAAAATATTAGTGGCTAAGGCAAGCCCAGAATTTGATTTATTTCTCATGTATAAGGTAGGCAATTTCAGGTCCCATTGTAGTTTCATGGTGTCATTGGGACTCAGGCTCCTACTTTCTCTTTTCAAGGTAAATTCATGGCCCAAAATGGCTGCTGAAACTCTGGCCATCTTTTCTACATTCTAGGCTGAACGAAAGATCAAAGTCCACAAAGGTCTGCTCTCAAATCAGTCATCTCTTCAACAGCCTTCTTGGAATCTGCCCCAATGCTTTCATTCATATCTTACTGACCAGATCTGTAGCTTCAAGGGAGCTTAGGGAAAGTAGCAACTCATACAAGGGGGCAATTGTGCCTTCAAGTATTAACAAAATCAGGATTCTTCTCTTAAGGAGGAAAGAGAGAAAGAAAATGCCGTGGGTAACATTACCTGTGCTGCACAGGTAATATTAGACAAGCAATGGCTCTAAAAGTCCTCCTTTCCATTGGTAGAGGAAAGTGCTTTGCAAATTATAAAATATGTAGGAAACGTAACCTGGTTGATATTGATATGTAAGAGTTTGAAGTGACGCAGCAATATGTTATTTGACAGATTAAGTGAATGAAGAAAAAATATTCAAATCCTATGTCTTTTTCTCCTAATAAAAAACTTAAGCATTGTGACCATATATCTGAATGTTTCACAAAATGAGAATATATATGTATTACATATATATATAATATATCTCATCTGAGTCTGACAATAGATCAGAATATTTGAAATTGGGAAGCCATTTATGCAATATGTTATTAGAGTTACTTTTCTTTCTTTTGAGAATTATTCAATCAAATAAATATATAGAAGGTGCTTGCTACGTGCAAAACACTGTGCTAGGTATAAGTTAGCAGAATGGAAAATATCGTAACCTATCTTTAAAAAGGGAAAAGGGAGGGACAATCCATTAAAATGGAAATTCCATGAGGGTAGGATTTTTTGTCTGTTTTATTTTCTGCAGTTACTAAAGCATAGAAGACGATCTGGCATAGAATAGGAACTCAGTAAATATTTACTAACTGAATAAATTAATGAATTCTTGAAAACACTGACCTTCCTCTAAATTTTTTTGGGAAAAAATAAATCAATTTGAAAGTATGTACATGTCTGATTTTAGAAAACAGATAAGTTTCTGTGAAGCAGTATATTAATTCATATTTAGAGCTGACAATTTGAAGATGTCACGTGAAGGTTTATTTCATAAAATAGAATCCTTTTTATAAAGAAAATATTCTCTTTTTTGTGTGGTTGGCAAATTTTGATTTTCTTTAATATGTCACATTTGCATAAAGCAGCCTGAACTCCACCTCAGTACCCCCAAGAGAATGGAATATGAATTAAAACCAACATACAGTTTTGCAGTGTGAGTCCTATAAACTATCCTTTTTTTTTTGCAATGTTATAGGCTTGGTGAATTGATGCACAATTTTTTTTCATATTTCTTCCTCCCATAAAATACATATCAAGGGACTTTTCCTCGAGGTTCCCCCTTAACCTCATGCTCAGCACCCAACCTGTCACTTTTATATTCTAATAATTTCTTGGAAATCCTCCTTACCACTATCATCTTGCCTGGTTAGAAACCTTACCATCCTCTCTGAATTTCTTCTGTACATGTATCAGACTCATCTATTTAAAGTACATGTGTTTTAGTCAGTTTTTTTGCTGTTTGACAAGAACAACTAGAGGAGGAAAAGTTTATTGGGGGGCTTACGGTTTCAGAGGTCTCAGTCCATAGGAAGCCAGCTCCATTTCTTGGGGCTCCAGGTGTGGCAGAACATCATGGTGGGAATGTGGCACAGGTAAGCAGCTGAAGACATGGCACCAGGAAGCAGAGAGAGAGAGAGAGAGAGAGCGAGCTCTTCCCACTACAAAATATATACCCCTAGGGCTGACCTCCAGTGACCCACCTCTTCCAGCCACACCCTACCTGCTTTCAGTTACCACTCAATTAATTCCTATCAAGGGATTAATTCACTGATTAAGTTAAGGTTCCTAATCAATTCTCACACATGAGCTATATATGTATATATAGCTAATATATATATTATGTATATACTATATATAATGTATACATTCTTTTTTTTAGTTGTTGATGACCTTTATTTTATTTATTTATATGTGGTGTTGAGAATTGAACCCAGTGCCTCACACATGCTAGGCAAGGGCTCTACCACTGAGCCACGACCCCCGCCCTACACATGAGATTTTTAACAACGTATCCATCATATTATTCTTCTCTTAATAATGTTTTTCCGACTCCTTGACAGCTGATGAAGCTCTTCATCATGTTATATGAGAATCTTATGTCCCTGGCCCTGTTTCTCTAGTTTTATCTTCTGTAAAATGTACTCTGCTGTACATTTTACAACAGAAACGCTTTTATTTGGTGGGAATAATGCGCTCTAAGAAGTTTTCCTTGAGTCCCCAGAATGGGCTCTGTGCTGTGTATGTGTGTCTGTGTGGCATGATGGGCACACCTCTGTCATGGGACTTTCCCTGCTGTAACTTTTCCAAAGAGCCTGGCATAGTGCCAGTCATCTAGTGCTCAGTGATCACTGGTGAATTGAACTAAGCTGACAAAATGTGACCTCCAGAGAACACTAGTTTGAAAGTTTTACTCAATGGGGACAGTAAAGGTGGTGGAATATGATGGTCATCATAGCTCTAACTTTATGTATGACTGCATATATGGTGTGATTCTATACAACTTACAACTAGAGAATTGATATGTTGCACTCACTCTGTTATCATGTAAGCCTAAATAGAACAAATAAATAAATTAAATATGGAAAAATAAATAAAATCTTATCTGAAAAAAATATGCTTATTATGTTCTTTCTTCCACTACAAATCAACTAATCTCCAGGTTTCCCCAGAGGTATATGGCAAAAGGATGCTCGGAATGAACGCTTTTGATCCTGGTCTTGGAGATGAGGAACCGGTTCTCAGTGCGCTGGTGTTGAAGATTAAACACACGAGAAATGCCAAGGCAACTATAAAAAGCAAACTTTATTTAAGAAAGGGACAGAGACAGACTTCTCCAGAGGGAAGTGGGCCCAGAGCTAGGTGCTTGCAGGGAGGGGGTATCTTGCTCTTTTATAGGCCCCCAGACTCTCCTACCTTCTCTTTCTTTTCTGGATGTTAAGGGCAGGAAGGAGCAGAACAGGGTGTAATTGCTTCTGTTGGGAAGTACAGGAGGTTGAGCTGTGAAGTGTGATCCAGAGGTTAGCTGTTAGCGACCCATTGTCTTTTCCTTGATAATCAGTCCTCATCTTCTCAACCCACATCATTCATTACCTTCAGACCCCCTGCCTCAGTTTGTTGAGGAATGTGACATTTCCTATCCTCTTAGGCCAGGCGGGGCTGCAGGCAGATTGCTTTTTAGCAAAGAAAGCATGTGGGGAGTCAATACAGTGGGCTCATTTTATAGAATTATTTTCTTGACCTTGTGTTCCCACCATCTTCATCTATTTGTCTCCTTACACTTTGATCCCACTACCCACATGTCAACGACACCCATTTTCTGATCAAACACATAGCATTTATTATTGGTGAAAAATAGGACTCACTAACATGTTGGAAAAGAGGGATTAGGTAGTCAAGTTGAGTTGGCACTCTTGTGGATGTATGGATTTCTGAGATTAATTGCATTTGCAACATTTGCATTGCTCGGTAGCCAAAGTAATCCTATTGAAAGATTAGAAGTGCTTAACTAAGCACAACTCAGAGAAAATAGAAAGAAGAGTCGATTTCTGTCAATGGTCACTACATCCTTCTCCTTCCCCTGAAATGAAATGAAAACAACAAATGAAAAAGCCAAAGATCCTCAACGAACATTCAGTCATTTGGAAAGGTTGTTGTGTTATAATTTAAATAGAAAAAAAATTGGAGAAATATATATATATATATAAATCTATTTAAAAGAAACAACACATAATGCCTTGGAAGGCAGTGTCATAGTGTAGGAAAAGGAAGAATTGGGCTGGGCCTGAGCAGACTCCAGTCCTGATATTTAAAATAAGAGCTTCCATTCTGAGTCCCTGCTCTGTGACAAGTCTTGTAACCAGGTGCTTTGTGATGCTCCGAGGAACTTAGTGCAAATTATCTGACCATTGTTTTTCTTTGTTGGAAGGGAAGACCCTGATTCTGGGTTCTGGGAGGAGAAAAGATCAACTCCTGTCCCTTCTCCTCTGTACCCTGTAGCAACTGCCCAGGTTGAGTTGTCCACTTGCTCAAAGAACTCCGTGTGTCTATGTGACCTTGGATGAGGCGTTCCAACTGGGGGTCAACCCACACTGCTAAGAAGTGAGAGGAGAGAAAAGTTTTGGAGGGTTGGGGCACTTGTGGAGAAGAGCCGTGGGCCTGGAGAGATCTAGTAAGTACTATGGAATGGGCGATTCATGTGGCCCTCTTGTGCAAGCAGACCCTAGGCCTCACTGCCTCACCTTCTGAGCTCACAGGATGCCACCTGGAGTCCTCATTGCTGTGTGCCAGCCTGGGCTGGAGAATGCTCTGGTGGGGGATTGGTTGGGGATTGCTTCTCCCCCATCCCCACTCTGTCTGTCATCGTTGGTAGACAGTGACACCTTAATATCTTCAAATTGTCTCTCTGGAGGTTTAGTAGGTAAGGTAATTTATGGGAGTCAGATTGTCAGAGTAAAGGCTCAGGATCAGGATGCCTGAAGTCAGACGTGTAAAAACAAAGCACTGTCTCAGTGGGCGGGTTGGAGTTCAATGGTGACACCAGAGGGCTCCTCGTGGGTGCCTGCTGCCCAAAGGACAGCACGTATGCATGCCCGTGGCATGCAAGGGATATTCCATAGTTCTTTCTTCTTAGATTCCAAGCATGAAATGACAGTCACTAGCAAAGAGGGCTTAGAATGAGGTAGCGATTTAGGATAAAGACAGAGACATACTGAATCTTAAAGGAAACATCCAGGAGCCATTGAGATGCAGAAAGAAGCCCAGTTATAAATCTTGAGCAAGGGGCAACATTCCTTTGGCCCATGCCTTTGTAAATAAGGAAAATACACAAGTGCAGGGAAACTGGCATGAACTCGTGCAGCTCCACCCCAGCTGCACCTCCAGTCTGGCCCCTAACTACAGTCCTTCTATAAATATTAGATCCCCAACCCAAGGAGAGGCTTCTCACTCTCAAGATAGCCCACATTCTCCCTTGAATATGAATCTACTTCCTAAAAAATACTCTGTATATGCCGTTGTGTGGCTCATGCTGAAATTCTCTTCAGTCATATATGCCAAGCGCCCCGCTGATCCTGAGTTGAATTGTCCTTCCCCTCTGGGAAGTCCTTGGACCCTTCTCCAGAGGCATCTCTTCTCCTGTGACAACATCCTGCCTTTCCTTGCCTGGATGTTTCCTTTAAGACCACAGTCAGTTAAGAATGCTGATTCCAGGGCTGGGATTGTAGCTCAGTGGTAGAGCGCTTGCCTCGCATGCGTGAGGCCCTGGGTTCGATCCTCAGCACTACATACAAAGCAATAAAATAAAGACATTGTGTCCATCAACAACTAAAAAATATTAAAAAAAAAAAAAAAAAAGAATGCTGATTCCACGGAGAACCCTGATGCTGACCGAGAGGACAAGGCAGGAAGATGGCAGAGCCGGCGCCTAGTCTTTCAGAGCAAGACACTACGTTCCATGGAGCTATATGGAGCAAAACTCTGATCTTGAAATTATACTTTTTGAGAAAGTGCCTAAGCAGTTATACACATAATTGTAACTCCCAAATAAGATGCAAACCAAAAACTGTAGACCATTGTTTTCACTGTAAACAGTCTGAATCATACAGAAGTGAATTCCCTGATGGCTGATTTGTCATTATTATTTTTATTACACAAATGAAGCTACACAGTGTATTCCTGAATGGAGAGACTCTATATTGTGTAGATGTCAACTCTCTTCAAACTAAAGTAGTTCTAACCAAAAACCAAAACAGTGCACTTGTGGGGGAAAGAGAGAGAAAATAATTTCAAAGATTATAATAATTACTATGGGAAAAGAAAGGCATAAGAATAGCAAGAAAGGTTTGCATAAAAAAGCGATAAATTAGAGCTGATAATCCAGATATTTTAAGATATAGTTTCCTTTAAAAGAGTGTAGTATTGGCATAAATAGAGAAGTTCATGGAACAGAATAGAAGGTGGAGAAAAAAAGACCTAACCATGCAAGAATTTAACGTATCATAAATGTTAGATATCTCAAGTTGATGGTGTAAAGATTGAGTAGATAGTGACTGAGGGCACAACTGCCCAGCATTCTAGAAAGACTTAAATGCATCACCATACTAAAAAATTCTGAGTGATTTAATGCTTAAAATGCCAAGTAAGTGAAATACAGGTAAATATTTATGTAATTTGGGAAGTGAGGTTAGACTTACTAAGTTTAATAATAAAAATCAAAACATAAAAGAATAACTTAATACATTTTTTAGCTTAAAGTTTAAAATCTTTTTCACATAAAAATATTTCACATCAAGCTGAGCATGGTGGCAAATGCTTGTGATCCTAGCAACTCAGGAAACTTAGACAAGAGGATTGCAAGTTCAAAACCAGCCTCAGCAACTAAGAAATAAAAAATAAAAAGGATTGAGGATGTAGCTCACTAGTAAAGTGCCACTGGGTTCAACCCCCAGTACCAAAAAATAAAAATTTTAAAATTCTATTAGTTATAAGCTGTTGAAATAAATTGTACACATTGCACAATAAAATAATATGCAACTTGGGGGTGGTGGTTCCAAGATGGCGGCCTAGACAGTCCACTCTGCGCTAGGCTCTCAGGGACCAAGGCTGGAAGTGGTGGAGGCGCCGTTTTCCAGCCAGCTTCCTGTCATCATTCTGCGGCTCAACATCCCACGCAGGAATTTCGCTCGTGTGTGTGTGTGTGTGTGTGTGTGTGTGTGTGTGTGTGTGTGTGTGTGTGTGTGTGT
>PVHX01013987.1:5383-52409 GCA_004024805.1 Geosciurus inauris | reverse complement strand
TTTCTTTCTTTTTTTTGGTACTGGAGATTGAACTCAGGGGCACTCGACCACTGAGCCACATCCCCAGCCCTATTTTGTGTTTTATGTAGAGACAGGGTCTCACTGAGTTGCTTAGCACCTCGCTGTTGCTGAGGCTGGCTTTGAACTCGCGATTCTCCTGTCTCAGCCTCCCTAAGTGCTGGGATTACAGGCTTGCGCCACTGTGCCCGGCTAAGAATCAGCTTTCTGTTGCGTCAGCCACTGTTCTGTGCTCCCTTGCACTGTCTTCTACTACTATCTTCATCTCCATCCTCCTGCTGACCTCTTGGTGTGCTTTGCCCGAAATCTGACTGAGAGCACAAGCTTGAGCAGCAGTAGAGCCCCTCCAGGCTGTGGTCTCCCACAGCATCTGCAGGACTTCTCCCACAGCTCTTTTCTTTTCCTTTTTTTTGGTGGGGGGGACTAGAAATTGAACCAGGGGTGTTGCTGGGATCACAGGTATGCTCCTGCTCCTGCAGCTTCCTGATCCAGGGCCAAGCACCCTCCTCGTATAGGCTACTCTGAGGGACCCTGAGGACAACCAGGAGATACCTCCTAGCGCCTGATATGAAGGTGCTATCATGCAAGATGCAGGTCAAATGGGGGTTACCTCATGGTGCCTTGGTCCTGGGGTGGTGACCACAGAGTGGAGGTCACACAAATGCTGGATGGACAAGTTGATCGAGGTTCCTGAGGTCAAGGCAAGTGGTCTGGGGACAGGGCCAGGGCCAGTGCAAGGCCCAGGAGCCAGGCTGAGCTCTTCCCTCAGCATGGGTCCCTCTGCTGCAGTTTCCTTCTTCTAGGTGCTGTGTGGTCAAATGCTGGTCCTCCAGAGCATGGTCTGCATCTTCTTCTAGGTGCTGTGTGGTCAAACGCTGGTCCTCCAGAGCATGGTCTGCATCCTTCTGGGATGGTAAGGCAGCCAGGACCCATGTTTTTCTTTTTCCTTCCCCCAGTACTAGGATTGAACTCAGGGACACTACCATGCCGAGCTACAAACCCAACCCTTTTTATTTTATTTTGGGACAGGGTCTTGAGAAGTTATTGAGCCTGGCTTTGAACTTGTGATCCTCCTGCCTCGGCCACCTGAGTAGCTGGGATCATAGGTGTCACCACCACATCCAGCAGAACCCACATTCTTGACCAATGTTGCTTGCACATGAAAACTGGCATATCCCAGGGACTGTGAGCTGCCAGGAGTGAGCACAAGGCCTGCTGAAGAAGAGATGGCCGCTTTTTGTGTGGAGGTCTCCCCTCTAGGCTCAGGGTGGAGTACAGCCTTGGACAGGCAAATCTAGGAAGGGGTTCCCAGTACTAGAGATGGAGTTTTGGCTGTGAGGGCAGCCTGTGCCACAGTCTGGATGCTGGCAGATCCACATGGAGCCCATGCCCCTGCAGCCCACATGGTCCTCCAGCCACACACTTGCTGGTCAGCTGGCCCAGGCAGAGTGAGTGAGCTGAGGCCCCTGACTGCTTGCCAACTGCTGCCCTGCCCAGTATGGTTTCCACTCAGCAGGTTTTCAGATGCCTGTGGGCCCAGTGCTGTGTTGAGCAGTGGAGGCACATTTTCACAGCCTCCACTCTAGACGTATTTCAAGGCCTCTTCACAAGAAGACAAGGTGGGTGACCTAGGAAGCCTGAGGACTCCACTAGCTCCTAGAAAGGTCCAAGAAGATCAAGGACTGGGGTCCCCAAGGCCCCACTGCAGCCCAAGCCCAGGGCAGGCTCTGTGTCTGCTGGGATGTGTGTTGCAGGCGCATACATGGGCAGAAATCACCCCAAGTGTCTGAGGTGCTGGTGGTTCCTGTGCCTGACACACCTTCCCCAGGAAGCCCCCGTGTCTGCATGTGCACTCAGGTGCCATGGCAGTGTGACAGCTGCCTTTCCCATGCCTGGGCTGGGGCAAGGCCTAGAAGTCCCTGGCTGGGTGCAATTTCCACATCGGCAGAGGCTAGACAGCCCAGGGGAGCTGATGTGTCCACCTTAGCGGGTGCATGTGCATGTGCATGCCCTGAACACAGTATGCACGTCTAGCCCTCAACTCCACGCTGGCTCTTGCAGATGCTCAATGGGAGCAGTGGGACGCAACCTGCTATACCTGGGCTGCCTTTGTCCCCTGCCCCGTGCCCATTCTGTCCAGCCCAGGGTTTAGGCTGGCCACTAGGTTTATCACATGGGTGCTGCCCAGCTGAGACCATGGCCTGGGCCCAACAGACCTAGTGCATCGCATCTGGGGGCCTTCTACTTGACTCCCGGCAGCCACTAGCCAGTGGCCACCTGTGCTGGCCTGAACCTCTGGCCCTCAGGGCAGCTCAGCGCACAGTGCCCTGGAGGCTGGCTGGTCTCCATGGACTTGTGTCGGAAGCCTGTGACTGAGGTGTGGCAGATGCACTGTGGCCACCATGCCTCTCCCTGCCTAGAGCCCATGGCTTGGTCATGCCTTCCCTCATCAGGGGAGAGGAACCAGCCATGGTGGACCTGGAGCAGAGCAGTCACCCGCTGGTTGAGACAGGAGGCCACTTGCCTTCATCTGCCAGGGATGCCTGGGGCTCTTTCCAGGGCCAAGGTGGGGCGCTCTGAAGATGTCCACAAACCAGCCCAAGCCAGGGTGTGGGGCCTCTCAGTGGACATGCGTCTTCTTAGAAGTGCCACTCCTGTGTGGTGCCAGGTCTGGTGGGGTGTGAGGATAGGGGACTGGACGGGTGTTGCCCAGCATGGCTGGGAGCCCTCTCCACAGCCCTTACCTCAGCTGCAGCAAACCCTGGGGTGCCAAGAGTTCTGCACACTGGGCCTTACCTTTGGTGTCATTCACAGGGTCCATGTGCCGGTAGATGTAGCCCTCCAGGTAGGAGTGGAACTTGGGTGTGGGCGGGAAGAAGGCCAGGCAGATGGCCATGAGCTCCCAGCCACGGGCCAGGCTCTCGAGGCGGAAGTTCTCGGTGGTCTGCCGGCACAGCTGGATGTAGAGCTCGTCCCGGAGGCCCTGCACGCTCCAGCCTTTGGTGGCAATCTCGAGGGCCACGTGCAGTGGGTCTGCCTTGGCCCGCCGGTCACCCATGTACATCTGGATAAGCTTGAAGATCTCACAGGCCTCCTTCTTCACATGCCGGTCACTGGTCACAATCATGGGCTTCTTGATGGACTCACTGCTCCAGGCCAGCATGTTGGCGATGGACACCTTCCGTCGAAACAGACCCTGGGTGTGCTTGTTGAAGTGCTTGGAGGCCCAGTTCTCGATGTCTGTCTCTGAGGAAGGCTTGCGCAGCGTGAAGGTGGGGAAGACACAGCTGGAGCTGGGCATCGCGCTGCGGTTCTGCCGGCTGTTCTCAAACTGGGCACAGGCACCTAGATCCTCAGACTGGGAAGGACAAATGGGCTGGGCCATCAGGGGTGGGGGTGAAGTGGACAGCTGGGCCCACTTGGATTACAGTCCCAAGATGTGAGAGCCAGCCAGGTGTGGCATGGCCAGCCTAACAACATAGCCAAGAAGCTGAACTCCAAACCCCAGGTGGGGTGGCAGCAGGACTGTACTGTCAGGTACCCAGGAAAAAGGGAAGGGAAAGGCAGAGGCACTTGACTTACCCTGTACCTCTAAGGAAGTGCTAGTGTCCCAGCTCCCACAGGTGAGGCTCTCAGGCCCTGCTCCCATCTCTGCATGACCCCAGCGCTTGCCCTGGGGCTTGGCCCCTGCAGCCCTCCCCTCTGTGCTGCTCTCGACCTGCCCATTCCATCAGAGAGGGCTTTCTGTCTGCTCACCGTTCCCAAGGTTACCTCTTCCATCCATCCTGTCATCCTGCCAGTTTGTGGGCAATGGATGGAAAGTCTGGCTGGATTGGCTCTGAGCTCACCAGCCTGGAAGACCCAGGATGCTGGCTACCCAAGGGTCACGGAGACCTCCCCAGCAGGACAGAGGTGGGCCTGCCATAAGCTCCAGGAGGCCTTAAGATTCTCACTCTCCCTTCCTTGGAACCTGGGCCCACTGGGCAAACCAAACAGATGCCAGGCCACCCTCAGGTTGGCCTGTCTGTAGTCAACCAGTGTGAAAGGCAGAAGCTAGAAGCAGGGATGAGGACATTAGAGCCATCAAATCTGAATGGGAAGATCTGCAGGTGGACAACAGGTACTGGCTGTGTACATGTGGGCTTGGGGCGCTGGCTGATGTTTGCTCTGGCACTGTATGGGGAGGGCACAGCAGGCTGGGCCTTGGCTCTGGCTTCCAGCTATGGCTGCGATGTCTGGGAACCACCTAGTCACTGCCTCACCAGCAGCTCTTCCTGCTTGAGGGAGACTCGCTTGGAGACAGTTCCAGAGCCCCCAAGGAATGCTGATGCCCCACATGCCTAGCTCCCCAGGAGCACTCTAGTCCCAGAGCTGGTTGCCAGCTGCCCCTAGCTGCTGTGGCCTGGAGTCAAGACTTGAAAGTCCCTGGTGGCCAAGGCTCAGGAAGCCCCATGCCTCAGTGGGGTGTTCTCTGAAGGTGCCCTCCCTGCCAGTGGTGTGCTGGGTGTTCAGAGGCCAGGGTTGGGACACACTCAGTGCCACATTCACCTCGTGGATGCCAGGTGCACCCAGCCCCATTCTGCCTGCAGCTGATCCTAGGCTCTAGGCTGGGCCTGGGGGTCTCATGAGCCCAGGGTCCCCGCCTGCCCATCGTACTCCTCACCTGTGAGGGGTGGAGGTACGGCTCTGGTGAGGCCAGGTTGGTCTGCACGGAGACGCTCTTCTCCAGCAGGATCTGGGGGAAGCCGAGTTTCTCGAAGGTGCTCCGCTTCCAGTGCTTGCTGTCCTGCTGTGCCAGCGCCTCGTCCTCGCTGAAGGCGCGCACCACAGGTCCGGGCATGGGCAGCGGCACAGCACCATCACTCTCGTAGCCAGAGCCATCCTGCTGGGAGTCCCAGCTGCCCCTCTGCTTCATGTGGAAGTGGGCCTGCTGTGCCTCCCAGGCCAGCCGTGCCTGGGCCAGGAAGGGCTCGGCCACACCCCGTGCTGCGTCCACTTCGGCCTCCACACGCTGCATCTGGGCAAGGCTAGGCCCACATGGAGAGCGCTCCTCAGCCAGGGGCTGCTCGCCCAGTAGGTCCCCTGGGCCATCCGTGGAGGAGGCCCCAGGAGTTTGGCACAGAGAGGGCTTTCTGCTCTTCCTCTTGCGTGTGCCTGGGGAGTAGCCTGTGGAAGACATGGTGTCCTGCTGGCTGGACCAAGACATGGTGTCCTCCTGGGCTGGGGGCAGTGGTGTGGGTGGCTGGCCCAGCCGGGGCTCGGGTCCCTCCATGGTGCTGTAGTCCCCAGACCTGACCCCCAGGCGCTGGTCCCTCAGCAGGCAGGGGCTGGGCTGCAGTGAATAGGAGCCACCACCAGGGTTGGGAGCATACTTGTGCCGAGGGCCTGCATGCAGCTTGGGGCTGGAGCCCGCCTGCTCCACATACACCAGCTGCCTAACATACTCTTTGCCTGCAGGGCTATACTCCAGGCTTAGGAAGCGCTCAGGGCACTTCTGCTTGGTGCGTACCAGCTGCTGGCAGGGGGAGGCAGGGGCCTGCTTGGTCCCAGGTAGGAAGGGGCGGGGCTTGCGGCTGGGCGATCTCTGTGGGGAGCCAGCCTGGTAGGGGCCACCAGCCTCAAACTGCACATCCATGGGGGGCTCATCGTAGATGGGCGCCTGGTACTCCACAGGGGGCTCCTCATAGAGAGGGGGCTCATAACCGTAGCGTGGGGAGGAGGGCTGAGAGTCGCTGGAGGCCTTCCTGGGCTGTGTGAGCAATGGGGAGCAGCTCCCAGAGAGCTCGGCCCTTCTCACAAAGGGTGAGGGCCGCCTCTCAGGGAAAAAGACAGCGCCTTCTGATTCCTGGGTGAACGTCTGCAGGTTGGGTGAGTGCTGGCTGCCAGAGGGTCTGCGAGGGCGGCCCCCAGGCTGACCATCTGGAGAGTAGCCATTGCCCTGGGGGGAGAGGAAGCTGGGCTCCCTGTCAGCAACCTTGATGAGCATGCGCTCCTTGGTGCCTGAGTTCCACCGCAGCGAGGAGGTCCTGCAGAGGAGCAGACCGGCAGTTACTAGAGGAGGCCAGCCCCATTCCAATACTCAGCAGAGCGATTTCCCAGCATTCTCCCTGCTCAAGGGGCTGCTCCCTGGGAACCTTCTGGCACCCTTTCCCAGGAGCTCTCCTGCCACACTGCTCTGCATCCTGCCCAGCACCAGGCACAGATTTGCAGCTGTGACTGAGAATGAACGGGGCCTTCCCAGATACCACTCAACTGAGCACACAGTCTGAGGGGGGAAGGGGTGGTCACCAGTGTCCTAGGTAAGACCCACACACTATGCCAGCATCTCAAGGCCCCATTTTGCAACCAGAGCCTCCTGTGAATCCTCCCTCCCATTACCCCATCTACCCACTTATGCCTGCATCAAGCCAAGGGTACCCACAGCCTCCTGGGAGTCACACTGTTTGAATCCTGGCTCCTCCCCAGTGGGTTTATGCTGAACATCTGGTCTCTTGGCTTCATTTGCTCTCTGCCCCAGGGCTATACTGCTAGGTGGACTTGATGTCCATGCATGCTTTGCCTGCTATGAGCCCGAGACTGGCACAGGTCCTACATCCATGGCGGTAGCTGATGTAACTAGGGGCAAGACCTAGGACACTGTCTGAAGAAAGATGATAGGGGGCAGAACTTGTCCCTGCTTCATACTTTCTGCCCCAGGATACTTAGGGGTGGCACTTCTTAAATCTGTGGCTCAACATCCTCTATGACTTTTGGAAAAATCCTGACCATTATCTTTTCAAATATTATGTTTATTACATTTCTTCCAGTATGGAAATTCAATTACAATCCTTTTCACTGTGCATCCTGTGGTTTTCATGTTGTGTTCAGTATTTCCCATCCCCGGCTTCTCCATACTTCAGAACATATTTTCTTCTGATCTGTCTTCCAATTTACTAATTCTCTACTCAGCTATATTTAATCTAATTTAAAATCCTTTTTTTTAAAAAAAATATATCTTCTCATTGTTGTTTATTTATTTATTTTTTATGTGGTGATGGGGATTGAACCCAGGACCTTCTAGGCAAGTGCTTTACCACTGAACTATCTCCCCAGCCCCAAAACCCATTGTTTTGATCCATTCAGGCTGCTTTAACAAAATTCCATGGACTGAGTAGTCTAAAAACAAGATATTTCCTTGGTTTTGGAGCTGGAAGTACCTGGTTATGGCATAGACAGATCCAGTGCCTGATAAGGACTCCTTCCTGGTTCATAGGTGATGCCTGGCTGTGCGTTCTCACACAGGGGAGGTTTGAGCTCTTTGACCTTTTAGTTGTTTTTGTGGTATTGGAGATTAAACCAGGGGTACTCTACCACCAAGCTACATCCCTTTTTGTGAGAAGCCACCCATGAAATGTGCGTGGACCAGATCAGCATTGAAGCCATTGAATGAGAACATCTGCTATCTGGGAACTCACACCACCACTCTTGCTGGTAAAATGGCCCAATACATGTGAACTCCCACTCAGCTCCCGAGATAGGTATGACTGGTTAAGAGCCAAATAAGTGGGGCGTGGTGGCGAACGCCTGTAATCCCAGCACTTTGGGAGGCTGAGACAGGAGAATCGCGAGTTCAAAGCCAGCCTCAGCAACGGCGAGGTGCTAAGCAACTCAGTGAAACCCTGTCTCCACATAAACCACAAAATAGGGCTGGGAATGTTGCCCAGTGGTCGAGTGCCCCTGAGTTCAATCCCCAGTACCAAAAAAAAAAAAAAAAAAAAGAGCCAAACAGCCTGCCTACCCCCACCTACATTCTGGTTTTGGTGAAGAAGCAAGAACTGAGACAAGACTCCTCCCACACTGAAATCTTATACCTACCAATCCCCTTTGATCTGTGCTGCTATAAAATAAAGGAAGCATGGACTCCATCTTTTCTGGAAGCGGCCCCTGTCTGGTCAGCCTGCCCTGCTGCTGCACCCCACTCTGACACTATATCTCTGTGTCCTGTGGTTATTTTGTAGTACTATTTTCTTAACTTTTATTTCTCAGCCAGCCCATCCCTCTGGAGGAGAACCCTTTCCCTCACCCATGCGCGGTGTATGTAGAAATTTTATTTTGAGATAGATAGTCTCACTAAAATGCCTAGGCTGGCCTTGAACTTTGAATTCTTCTGCTTCAGTTTCCTGAGTATCTGGGATTACAGGCAGGTGTCACAGTGCCCCACTGGGGCCTCAATAAGGACAGTACCCTCATCCGTAGAAATCCCTTCATCTACCCCATGGCCTATCACTTTTAAAAGAATCTCCTCATGCTTTTCAACAAAGGAATTTGGGTGGGGGGACACACATTCAGACCTTAGCACCATCTATTGTATTTTTGATTTTTGTTTTTCAGTTGTAGAATACACATTCAATTCTTTTAATTGTCAGTATCTTGCACTTTGGATATTTATATTAAAGTCACTTTCTAGTAATTTCAAAGGGTAGATCCGGATCTGTTTCTGTTTCTGATCAATTCTGGTATTTTAGACTGAAATTCTGGTTGTTGTTCATGAAAAGCTATAGTGGCGATTTGAGCTCTGGGTTTACTTTAGTTTCTGGCAGGTTTAGGAGGGTATTTCCTTGAGTCTCATGTGGGGCCCAGCTGACTGAGCTGGGCTCATGGCTCACCCTCCTCCTCTTCCTGAGGCCCTTGAGGAGTCGAGGAAAAAGCAGGGACTCTTTGTTGAATGTTAACTAGAGGAACCTCCAAGGATCTGCTTAGATTCTCAGCCCTGGGAACTGCTGAGGAGGAGTGGTCTTCAGACCTTACTGCTCTGTGGACTTCAGAGTAGTTCCAGGTATTTTGTTACTTTCTCCAGCTGTCAGTGGAGAAGGTAACCCGGTCTGAGGTCTGACAAAGAAAAGCTCTGAAGCATCTCTGCAACCCAGTTGTGAGTCTGGTCCCTAGGTTCGGTCCCTCTGATATGGGGTGAATCTGGATGAGGCCTTGATGCCCCATTCCCTGAGGCAGGTCAGGTGGAGCTGGGCCTACTCCAGAGTGGTCTAGGACCACTCAGACCAGCTATGGTCCAGCCCTGCAGGGTATGCTTCTTGTGCCCTGGGTGAGGACGTTCCCATTCCTGGGGTTCTGCTCCTGGTTGCTGAGGCAGAAGCAAGTGTCAGAAGAGGCAGAAAGGTCTGCTGGTCAGGAATGCCCTCTATTCCAGGAACTGCAGTTGGTTCTGTCCAGTCAGGGCGGAGATGGGAGAGAACCGGACAGGTGGACGTTGTAGGCCTGCCCTCTGCTGCACAGGTGGTCCCCCAAGGCTGTGTGTGTCCTGGGCACCTGCATGAAGTCTCATTTGATTCTCAGAGCAGACCAAGGCCTGTGTGGCAAGCCCGGTCACAGGTGCCACGTCTCAGATGGCAGAGCCTCTCTTGGAATTGCAGCTAAGGGAAGTGCAGCCAAGGGAGGGCCATCCCATGGGTGTCCAGCACCCCTTCTGGTCTGAGGGGTCTTGCACCCTGCCCACTTCCTGGGTCCCCATCTGCTATACAGGTAGTTCCAAGCTCACCGCGAGGGCTGGCCTCTCTGCAGCCCCATATCCTGCACCCTCTGCTCTCCGGGCCCTAGCCTCACATGGTAGTTTGCAGGCCCTGCCAACTGTGATTCTGCCTCTGTCCCAGGGGCCACTGGCTCCAATGGCTCTGCTGCCTACATCCCTGTCAGGCTTCCTCCTGGGGTGTGTCTGGCCTCCCCCACATTCCCAGACTGTCCCCATCTCTGGCAGTAGGTAAACTCTGATCCCTCTCTGCACATCTGTCTCCTCAGCTCCCTAGATTCAATGATAACTCTGACGGGCGAAGGTACCTGAGAGCAGAAAGGGGCAGAGAGACCCTGGCAGAGCCTCCTGAAGTGCCAAAATGCAGGCCAGCCAGGGACAAAGGGCTCATTCTGTTCATGGCCCTGCAGGGCATTTCCCCTAAGGCCTATTTCAAAAGAAGAATAGAGAGCCCTGCACAAAACCAAACCCAGAACTAGAATCAAAACTGGAATGCTCTAACACCATGCTGAGGAAAGAGGCCTGTAAGGGCAAGGAAGAGGCCAGCTACTCCAGCCCCACGTCCCCAGATGACGGCACATCTCACGGACAGAGCCCCTCGCCAAACAGAGTTGGGCTAGCAAGACACACCAAAAAACAACCTTGGAAATGACCATCCAGCCATCCTGGCTCCTCCTGCCTGGGCTGATGGCCAAGGGTTTCACTCACGACCCTGGGGCTGCCCAGCCCTTGCCCTACTGACCATCCTGCTCTGCGCACCACCTGAGGTGGCATGGTCTGCTCTGGGACAGGTCCTTTCCTGCCTCCCTTCCTCACAGATTGGTAGTGCTTCAGGGGTGCCTCCTCCTAAGCCCTGCCAGGTGACCCTGTCCCCCCTTGCCACTGTACTGGGGACTGAACCTTGCACATGCAAGGCAAGGGCACTACCACTGAGCCACATCCCAGCCCTTTTTATTTTTTCTTTTGAAACATGGTCTCGCTAAATTGCTGAGACTCGCCTTGAACTTGGGATCTACCCGAGCTGCTGGTGCTGCTTCTGCTCTTCTCACTCTCTGGTGAATGTATTAGTTCGAAGGCAGTTGCATGCTGCTCTAAGGTCCCTCTGGGGGCTGAGCTCCAAGTGTGTGCACCCCCACATCCTACGTGGGGCCTCCTTTGGGGCACATCTCCACTCCCTCACATGCTCCTCACATTCAGCCAACTTTACCTTCTAGATCTTTCTCAGATCTACTATTCCTTTCTGCTCAGTCTGCTCCCAACCCAGGCCTGGAAGGCTCTGTCTCTGGAACTTCCGTTCTCCCCAAGAAACCCAGGGTTGGTCCCAAAGACTAACACCTGGCTCAACCCAGAGACTAGGGCAGATAGTGCAAAGCTCTCCTGGAGCCGCAGTGCTGGGGTCGGGCTTGTGGGCCTGGACAATCCTGGGCAGCAGGAACACCAGAGTGCTCCTCCCGCCAGGCTGAGCAGCAGCACAGCTTCACCTGCCTCAGCGGGGCCACCCTGGCTTCCTCTCATAACGTGTCCCATACGACCATGATTCCTGCTGTCCTACTTTCCACCATGCCATCTGCACCACTGAGGACACCCTATGAGAGAAGTGCCAGCTCCAGGTTGGGTGGTGCCAGCACCAAGCTGTGGCCACAGGACTGGCCACACAGCCCGGCAGCTCACCCGGCCTCCAGTGTGTCTGCAGTGAGGCCTCCTCCTGGAGGGTGATGGGCAGATGGGTGAGCGGGTGGCCTCCTCAGGGCACAATCCACCTGGGAGATGCTGTCACCTCCAAGGAGCCTTGCTCTGCCCATGCTGTGTGACAGGCTCTCTCACTATAATGCCCAAGAAAACAAACCCTCTGCAGGGGCCAGGATGCCAGGACATGAGTGGCACAAGTGAACTGGGGGGTCAGCATAGGCACGTGGGGCCCCTTTTTGAGCAAGCTATGATCTGTGAGTACCAGTCGAGTCTGCTCAGGTGATACACAGGACACAGATTCTCAGCAGCAGGGATGCAGGATGTCTCCGCGTGGGCTCTGACCTCCCCAGCTCCACCTCCCTGACAGAACACATGTGACCACTGGGCACACAAGCCCCACTGAGGCAAGGCCCTGCTTGTGCAGATGCCGGCACCCTCTTGTGGACCTGCCTCTTCTTCCAGACATCACCAGGTCTCTGTTCCAAGGTCTCCGTAATAGCAGGAGAAGGAGAAGGGGCAGGAGGGGATTTTGAGCTGCCTGGAGCCACCCCCAGCAGGCCACGGATGAAACCAGGCCTCAGCACCACACTGGCCAAGGGTTTCAGGAGCTGGCCCCACCTGGACAGACATGCTGGGTTGCCTCTGGACAGCTACGCCCAGTGGGTCTCAGATGTACCCCACCCAGAGGTCAACAGTAGGATGGTCTTCTCCAGTCACCGTTTATTTACTTAGAAATGCAGCTGCTTGTCCTGTGCTGATGGTCCAGCCAGCAGGTGGACCACCCCAGGGTCTGAGTGGGGTTTCTGGTAGGCAACATCATTAGCAGAATGAGAGGCTAGGGGCTGCCAAGACAAGCAACAGGCACAGGAACAGTGGCCACCAGAGGGCTGAGGAGCTGGGGACAGGGGCCCTGGAGACATCAAGCCTCTGCAGAGACCAGACTTGTTAGCTCATGTGGCTAAGGGAGGTCCCATGGGGATGAGGGCAGCTTAGCTGCCAGAGAGGTTTGGCAAGTGGGGGAATACTGGTACAAACTAACCTCTGCCACCTGCCACCCATTGCTGTGACACATGAAAGGCCCAAAGGATCCTCTTTGTCCTACCTGGGACCTGCCTCCCTGAAGGCTCCGGAGGTGCCCACAATGACAACAGGGGTGCTGCCAGTGAGCTAGGCTCTTTTAGGGGGCAATGGCTTCCCAGGGATGGCAGGGATGTGACAATGCTCAGCCAAAGGCCAGATGGGCACACTGCCATACAGAGCATGCGCCTCAGTCCGGGAAAGGGCTGCAGGGGTCGTGGGGGAAGCCTAGGCCTGTGCCAGAGCCAAAATTAAACTTGCCACAGTGAGGATGAGCAGCCACCAGGAATGTGCTGGGGTCACAGTGACCACGAGGCCAGTGCCAGACCCATTTCACGGGGGAGGGGAGTGAAGCCTGAGGAGTACAGAACATGCCACGGTTGCAGGTCTCAATGCAGGTAGGGCAGCTCAAGTCCCTTCCACATTCTTTTTTTTTTTTTTTTGGTACTGGGGACTGAACTCAGGGGCACTCGACCACTGAGCCACATCCCCAGCCCTATTTTGTGTTTTATGTAGAGACAGGGTCTCACTGAGTTGCTTAGCGCCTTGCCATTGCTGAGGCTGGCTTTGAACTCGCGATTCTCCTGTCTCAGCCTCCCTAAGTGCTGGGATTACAGGCATGAGCCACCACGCCCGGCTCCTTCCACACTCTTTTTTTTTTTTTAAATGTTTATTTTTTAGTTGTAGGTGGCAGAAAATCTTTATTTTATTTTTATGTGGTGCTGAGGATCGAACCCAGTGCCTTATGCGTGCTAGGCGAGCACGCTACCACTGTGCCATAATCCCAGCCCCTCCTTCCACACTCTTGATGCTCCACAAATACAAATCTGAGAAACACTGTCTGAGCAGGCACCTAGGTTCTCAGGCCTCCAGCTCTCTCTAGCACCAATGCCAGGTTACTTCCAGGGACAGCACCTACCCTGGCCCTGAGACCCCCACAACCAATCAGTCGTGAGAGAGGGGAGGACCAGTGGGCTGACCCTCAGGGCCCTCTGACTGCTCGGTGAGCCGAGGCCTGCCTCTTCCAGGACTAACAGGGCTTCCTGACTGGGCTTGACAGCGCTCTGACACAAGTGGCCAGCACTGCCTGGGGCACCCATGTGCCAGGGGCCTTCAGACTCCACTCTTCCAATGGGGCCAGAGGTAGCACCAGGACCCACAGCTGCCTCTGCGGGGCAGTGACAAGGGTCTTCCCAGATGAG
Organism: Geosciurus inauris; assembly: GCA_004024805.1. Lineage (NCBI taxonomy): Eukaryota > Metazoa > Chordata > Mammalia > Rodentia > Sciuridae > Geosciurus > Geosciurus inauris. Next base: position 38,903 of record PVHX01013987.1, on the reverse strand, counting down.
CATCCTGGCAGCCTCCACAAACACCACAGGGCTCCTGCTACCTACTGAGCCAGATTCTGCTCCAGGTGTCACGTGCCAGCCCACCCAAGAGTCTGTTTCAGGCCATTGGATGGACATGGGGAGGCAGAAGGGTCTACCTGTAGTGAAGCAGCTGGCCGTCTGCACTGTAATCCCGGTAAACCTCATAGTCCTTCTCGAGGACTACACCTGGTGGCGATGAACTGAAACACAGGAGAATGGAAAAGAATGGGTAAGAACATGGGGGTCGCCTTCTAGCTGACCAGGGAGGGCACAGCCTGGCTCCTGCCCACAGTGTTGTTCCTTCCTCAGTCCAAATGGGCATTTCTTCTGCCCTGTACCCGCCTCCTCCCACAGGGACAGCCCACAGTGGCCCATCCAAAGGCCATGTACCAGAAGAGGACACCTGCTCTGCCCAGTGTTTCAGGAACCTGAACCACTGGGATGGGAGGTGCTGCTCTCAGGGTCCAGAGACGGGGTCAGTGGGAGTCACAGCTCCAACCAGAACTGATGGAATGGCCTAAGGAGGAGGCATGGCTAGACAGACCCTCATGGGGCTGTGGCTGCCTGAGTGCCAGGCTTGGAGCGGACACTCAACCCAGATCAAGTTACCCAGGCTGGCCTTGAACTTGTGATCCTGCTGCCTCTGCCACCTCAGTGGCTGGTATTTCAGGTGGCACCATGCCCAGCTCATAATATTTTTTTTAAATATTATTTTAGATATTGATGGACCTTTATTTTATTCATTTATTTATATGTGGTGCTGAGAATTGAACCCAGTGCTTCACACATGCTAGGCATGTGCTCTACCACTGAGCCACAATTCCAGCCCCTGGCTCATAATATTTTAATACGATTTTTTTTAAAACTCATAGTCAAGGAGCCGTAATATTTTATAACAATTTTTTTTTAAACTCAGGGTGGAGTGAAATTTTCTGAATGAGAAAAATTTCTCTCAATCACTATTAAACACCATGAATGGCTTTGGACATTGCTTTTTGTTGCAGACTTGATAATGTTTCTTAATGAAGTCAACCTAAAATCACAAGGCAAATGGTGGCTATCTGTGAAATACACCACAGGAGTCACTACCAAGACAACTAACATCTGAGCCACAGGCAACGTTAGGCTGCTTTATCCACTTCCCACCCTGTTAACATCACCAGAGGCATGAGCCCATCCGCACCCATATTTGTAGCAGGTATTTTCCAAGCTCAAGCTACAGTTCTGGCAAAATCTTTCAGACTTTGATGCATGTGCAGGCATGAAGGAAACTTGTTTCAAGACCCATCTGACCGGGCTGGGGCTGTGGCTCAGTGGTAGAATGCTTGCCTCACACGCGTGAGGCACTGGGTTCGATCCTCAGCACCACATAAAAATAAATAAAGATATTGCATCCATCTACAACCCCCCCCCCCTAAAAAAAAGACCCATCTGACTACAGCTGAGGAGCTTCTGCCTAACCCTCAGTCAGGTGTGACCAACCTGCAAGGCACTGCCTGATAAAAGACAAACACCAGGAGAATCTAACAGGATTTGATAAATGCCAAGTGATGAATATGCTCAATTAAAATCATGCATGTGCAGACCAGGTCCGAATCTGGCCACACCTCTGTGAACAGCAGCAATCTCATTGTCCTGCTGTCCCCTTAGGATGCCATATGCCTTGCTGGAGCAGCTCACCCTCGCATCTGCTGTGTTTATCCTCAGGTACCCTGTTCCTGCTCACACCAACCAGGGACAAGCTGAGCCAGCAAGGCAAGGACAGTGGTGTGAGCAGGGAAGGGCAGCAAGACTGCCCATGTGCTCCCTGTGTTCAGAGTGAGAAGCAGGCTCAGCACATTGAGTATGGGACATGCAGAAGCAAATCCAACCCTAGAGAGGAACATCACAGCTGGACAGGACTGACAGGGGTCAGCCTGAAGAAGAAAAGGTCAGCGGCTGAATGCACAACACTCCTGCTCAGGATGAGGCATAAAACAAACACATCTGTGACTGAGCAGACACCCTCGGTGGCCCCTGTAGCTGGGGGACCTTGACCACTGGCTCCCATTGCAGACCAATCTGCCTGACCATGCAGACAAGGTCCTCCACCTGAGCTGTGAGTTTCTTCACTTGTACGAGAACAGCAGCAGCACCACCCCGCTGGGGGATCAGGAGAATCAGTCCAGCTCTGGCCCAGGCAGCACCCACAATGTCATGAACCCCAGAGACCCCCAGGCTATGCCCAGGGAAGACAACCCCTCCACAAACAGACAGAAGACAAGTACCAAGACATGACTCCATTAGCCAGGAAAACACCCACTGGAGGGGCCTCCTGACAGCCCACTGAGAAACTAGCTGCCCAGGTTTTCTGAGCCTGGATGGATCTGTTCCCCTAATAAGCTCCTGGATCCAGGAATCCAGGTGACTAAGGACCGTGTCAACAAAGAGCAGGTTCTGAGCAAAACTGGAAGGAAGGACCCAGCAGGTGCACCAGCTGGGTCACAGCTCACCTGCCAGAGACCCCAAACCCTCGGTTCCCAGGTGGAGAGAGGGCTGGGAGGCAGGAGCTGTGACCAGCGCGCTGCAGCCCACATTCAGGCCCAGCCTGCCCCCTCCCGGCTACACCGCCCACCGCAGCCAGCCCTGCCCCCTCCTCACCTGCCACTCTCCTCCTTTGGGGTCGCCAGCGCTGCAGGCCGCCCTACCCTGGCGGGCAGCTCCTGTGCCCTCTCTGTGGCCTCGGGCTCAGGCTCCAGTGAGGAGCCGGGGCTGCCGTCAGCCGAGGCGCGCGGGGACTCCGTGTTCTGCTTCAGCGTCTGCAGCTTGGCCAGTGGGATGATGTCGCAGTTCTGCGGGCGGTGCCACACAGTGCGCTGCGAGGCGGCGCTGTAGTAGTAGAAGCGCGACGTGTTGGGGTCGAAGAGCTCCCACCACTGGTCCTCGCTGGTGCGTTTGATGCGCACGCCGGCTGGCGGGTCCCACACGCACTCCCCGGTGACCAGGTTGGCATACATGCGCTCGCGGGTGCGTGGCTCGATGATCTCCACCCACTCCAGCCTGCGGGGACACAGGTGTCGCGAGCCGCGCTCCCCACCCGCACTGCCTGCCCAAGCCCACCAGGCCCTGGTGACCTTCTGCTGAGCAGGGGCACTGCCACTTGTGCACGGCGGGGTGGGGTGGGGGACTTCTATCCGGGAGCTCCAGCTATTGGCTTCTGGTGGTCCAGAGGACCCCATAAGGGGGGCCACAGCCTCCAACCTTACTTATTTATTTTTTAACCTAATCAAAATAACCTGTGAATAATGGACATTAGAGCATCCAGGACCCTTGTCATTTGAAAACAGGTATGTCTGAAAGCCAGGGTGTGCTTGGGTGACATCTGGCATTTTATTTTCTTTTTTTTGGTTCTGGAGATTGAACTCAGGGACACTCGACCACTGAGCCACATCCCCAGCCCTATGTTGTGTTTTATGTAGAGACAGGGTCTCACTGAGTTGCTTAGCGCCTCGCCATTGCTGAGGCTGGCTTCGAACTCGCGATCCTCCTGTCTCAGCCTCCCTGAGTGCTGGGATAACAAGCGTGGCCACCACGCCCGGCTGACATCTGGCATTTTAAAGCTGCTTCCAAGTTTCTACATGGAAAGAACAACCTCTACAATCTTGGAACGCCTCTCCCTGGGGACACTACCTCCGCCTGGCTGGCTCCCCATCACCCCACACTCAGATCTTACGGTGGCCCAGAGCAATGAGACCTTCATCACATCCATGGTCTCTCTCATGACCCTGTGGAACCAGGCCAGGGACAGGGCTACTCAGAAAGCAGACAACTGCCTGCACACACACCTGCCTTCCTGGGAGCACCAAGGCTCCTGGTGGATTCTGCACCCATAGGCCCTGATGCCCATGGGATGAAGCGAAGGCCAGGACCTAACTGGAGGCAGAAAGGTCCGAGCCTCAGGCAGCAGTCCTGCACCCATTGTTTTGATACTGAGGATGGCACCCAGGGTGGTTTATCACCAAGCTACATCCCCAGGCCCTTTTATTTTATATTGAGACAGGGTCTCACTCAATGGCTGAGGCTGGCCTCAAATTTGGGATCTTCCTACTTCCGCCTCCCAAGTGAGGGATTACAGGCATAGGCCACCATACCCAGCAAACCCCTGCTTCTTGCTGATACCGACACCAAGTGCCTCAGTCCTTCCTTAACCACTGGGTCCTGTTCCTGTGAGTGGCTACCACAGACAGAGGGGCTTTTGGCTGGAGGCCCTGAGGAAGACTTCACAAGTCAGAAAGCAGATGGGAGGAGGAAGAGGGCACAGAATGAGTAGTCTCTTTAATTATAGAAACAGTGGGTCCATTCAGGAAGTTGGGCTGACCAGTGGGCACTACCATCTTGCACAGGCAGCTCAGAGCCCTTCGTCCACTGGCCTGAGACCTGCCCTTAGGGCATTTCATCCCTGACCCATGGATAGTCTGAAGGGGCATCTGTTTCCTTACTGGCATCTGATTGCCTCTGCCAATACGTATGGATGTTTGGGGATCCCCTCCCTCTAAGTGGGCCCTGGTAGCCTGGCAGCTGCAGTATACCAGGGCAGGTGGATGGCCATAGGCGTAGTCAGTGGGGCCACCTGGTCAAGGGGGAAGCCAGTCCTCTCTCTGTGGTTGATGAGCTTCTTGTAGGGAGACATGCCCTGCCTGTTTCGGGCAGGAGTCATCCACGGAAGCTCAAAGTCATGGGTCGAGTCTGAAGCAAAGTGGTGTCTGAGCAGTCCTCCTGTGCCACCCAGTGCTGTTCCCTTCACCCTCTGCAGCTTCTGTGGGTCCTGCTGTGAGTGCTGAGCAAGAGGGACTTTGTGTGGGGATAGGGGTGGGGTGATCTTGTCTTTTTTCCCGTATTTTCCAAGTTTTGCACAATGTTCACAAGATTACTTTTGTTACTGAGAAAAACCCCACACACTATCCTCTACAAAACAGTACGTATTTCAACTACGGCATGCAATAAAACTGTCAAAGTATCAAAATTTTAAAGTTTCACAGATGCAATAGCCATGCTTCCACAAAGCACTTGCACCTGCGTGGGCCGGTGCAGTGCACCCCTCAGCCAAGGGAGCCACCACAGTGTCCCTGAGGGGTTTTAAGGTTAATGTAAAATCAATGTCAGGTAAGGACTGTCATAATCCATAATTAAATGAAGCTACACAGCCTTATTTTCAAAAGCCATGCATCTCCTTCTGTACATACATTTGTATAGAAATCATTGGAAAATAAAGCCAAAGATTAAAAAGGGTCATCGAGGATCAGTAGAATCTGGTATGATTTTTTCTTTTTTACTCATCTAATTTTTTCTAAACTTTCAAACACAGACTGCAGCAGTAGTGCACTGCCACGCGTGATTGCCATTGGTCCTGATTACTGGCTCTCTCACACTCACCAGCTACTTACATTCCTCATTTGCTAGACACACAAGACTTGCTGTTAAACTTTTCCTTCTTACTGATCAGCAGGAGTCGTGTTTTAAACACACCTGCCCTCTCAGTTATATGTTAAAATGATCTACATTGTGCCTTATCTTTTTACTCTCTTTATGACATCTTTGGTCTTTTGATGAAAACGTTGTCTTTTCTTTCCTTTCTTTCTCTTTTTTTTTTGGTACCAGGGATTGAACTCAGGGGCACTCGGCCACTGAGCCACATCCCCAGCCCTATTTTGTGTTTTATATAGAGGCAGGTCTCACTGAGTTGCTTAGCACCTTGTTGTTGCTGAGGCTGGCTTTGAACTCGCGATTCTCCTGTCTCAGCCTCCCAAAGTGCAGGGATTACAGGTGCGTGCCACCGCACCCAGATAAAACGTTTTATTTTCACTCTTTAAAATTATGTTTGTGGAGTTGGATGTGGTGGCTCACACCTGTAATCCCACCCAGCACTTTGGGAGGCTGAGACAGGAGAATCGCGAGTTCAAAGCCAGCCTTGGCAACGGCGAGGCACTATGCAACTCAGTGAGACCCTGTCTCTACATAAAACACAAAATAGGGCTGGGGATGTGGCTCAGTGGATGAGTGCCCCTGAGTTCAATTCTCAGTACCAAAAAAAAAAATTATGTTTGTGGTACTGCTTGACCCCAGGGTGCTCAGCCACTGAGCTACATCCCCAGCCCCTTTTACTTTTCATTTTGAGACAAGGTCTCGTTATATTGCCCATGATGGCCTTTAATTTGTATCTTCCTGCTCTAGCCTCCCAAGTTGGTTGGGATTACAGGTGTCACCACCACACCCAGCCCTTGGCTATGCATAACCCTTCTCTCTTTCTTATGAATCTTAGAATTGGTCCTCAACCTCCATTCATAACCTTTTGGCACTCGTGTGGGATCTGCCCTGAGCCTACTGACTGATGTAGGGAGCACAATCCTCTCTGTGACGTGTGGGTCATCCCCAAGTCCCTCCCATTTGCGGAGTACATCTAGGGTGCAGAGCACTGCAAGCTATCAGCACACCCATTGGCCCTGCCCACCTGCTGATGCTTGTTCCAACCTCAGGTGGTCTGTGCCTGGCCCTGCAGAGCAAGTACCACGAGGGTCTGTCTCTGGGCCCCTGTGCTGTCCTGGTCCTGTAGTTTAGTTCCTTGGCCTGCACCTCTGCCCTGCTCTCACAGCACAGCACAGCTGAGCGCCGCAGCTCCCAGGCTCCCTTCCTTCCCTGCATCCACAGCCAGTGAACAACTCCACGGAACACACAGGGTGCCAGCCAGGGCTGCCTCCACCCCTGCCATGGCACCCAAGGTGAGGTTAAGCATCCTAGCACCTGGCTCCACACAACCAGTTTGAATGACCCCACTCCCTCTAAAGCCACACTGTAGCTGTGCTGCTCTCAGTCCAGTGCTGTGCCCGCCTGTTCCAGCGACCCTCCCTGGAAACCTTCCCCTCAGCCTGCAACACACATGTGAGTTCTCCCGTAGCTGGGAACACAGGATGCTGACACGGGGCTCCGTGTCACGTGACTCACCTTCTCTTCTTCCCTCTGCAGCTCAGTACTGCATAGAAGGCTGGGCTTCAAATGGCACCAGTCCATGCCTCCCAAGGACACTGCTGGCTGCGCCTATCACAGAGACATGCCTCGCTTCTTTTTTTAATTTTGGTACCAGGGATTGAACTCAGGTGTATCGACCACTGAGCCACATCCCCAGCCCTATTTTGTGTTGTATGTAGAGACAGGGTCTCACTGAGTTGCTTAGTGCCTCGCCGTTGCTGAGGCTGGCTTTGAACTCACAATCCTCCTATCTCAGCCTCCCAAAGTGCTGGGATTACAGGCGTGCACCACCGTGCCGGCTCTCACTTCTTAAATCTGCATTCTCTTGGGTCCCCACACAGCCCACTTTACTTGGGAAAGAGGATCAGAGTATCACACAAATAACAAAAAACGGCCAGTCAGTATGTTTCGGAAGGAGAGTAGGCAGGGGCCCCTCTTCCTGGAGCCTGCACCCCACAGCCCAGACACGCCCTTGCAGTTATAATCCTGACCCCAGGGCAAACTTGGCATCCCATGTGACCACAATGGGTCTTCTTTCCTCCTCTCCCTCCAGCCTGCACAATGCCTCCCACGCTGTTCAAAACTCACACTGGCCCTGCCCACTGCTCTGTATCACCCTGCCTCCAACATCCTGGCTGATGGCACCACCTGCCTCCCCCCTGCAGGGCACCAAGCTTGTCTTCCAGCCACCCCTCCTGGGGCCACAGCATGGGAGATGGGGATCTCCCTAGAAACTCAGAGCCCACACAGTGGGCCCAGCCCCTGCTTGGTAACCAAGCTCAGGGCCACCTCAGAGCTTTCCTTGCAGACTTGTGGCTGTGGGGACCCTCACCGTAGGGTAGAGGGGCAGGGGCTTTCCAGGCCACAAGCATTGCTCCATCCACAGGGGGCAGTGGCCAGAAAACTCTCACTTACGTGGATGCTGATGATGCCCCAGTTGACACAAACTCCCTCACACTGAGCTCACTCCAGGAGCCTACCACTGCCCTGCCAGGAAGCCTGCCTCCAGGCAGGCTGGAGGAAGACTCAGAGCCTGCCACAGGAAAGAACCAGAGAAAGAGTCAATCCCAAGGATGATGCACATGAGCCCTGATGGGGTCCCCTAGGACGACCACAGTGGCTGGCACTTCTACTTGCCTTTATAAGGATGGAAATCCAACAAAAATCATAGCCAGACATTTGGAAGGTGGGATCTGGCACAGAGGCACACTCTTCTAATCCCAGCGACTTGGGAGGCTGGGTCAGGATTGCAAGCTCGAGGCCAGCCTGGGTAACTTAACAAGACCCCCAGCAACTCAGCAACTTCCCAGAACACCCAGGAAGCACCCATAAGCAGCATGCACATCACGGCCCCTGGAGGTAGAAAGCACTTGTCACCATCAGGGAATGACAGAGCTCAGGAAAATGCAGACCCATAACAGAAGGGCACTGCAAACCCAAGGACGGTCCCACCCAAGAGGCCCCAGTGCCTACCGTGCAAGGACCAGGACCATGCGCAGCTGCTGCCTATGCTCCAGGGGAAGGTAAACAGGCAGAGCTGGCCCTGTTTCTCAGGCTCAAGGCCTGGCAGAAGCCCACAGACAAGGTACTTGTGCTCACAGGAGCAAAACACCTGGCATAAGCGGGGGGCCCCCCAGTGCCCAGACCCAGTGCATCAGCCCACAAGGCACCATCTGAGGAATCGACACGGCATGAGGCGGGCTCCCTGTGAAATCCATAAGGAAACAAAGCTGACGATGGTGCCGCGGGCCAGCCGCGGGGCCCGTCCACAGAGCTCACCGCAGGACAGAGGGATAAGCCCCACCATCCCACCTCGGAAGCCCTGACCCTCCCCCAGCAGCCAAGAGGAGAGCCCATGTGGACCGGGGATGGAGGAGCCACAGGAGGCCTGTGTGGCTACCAAGCCAGGTGGGGGCAGAGCAGAAGTTCCTGAAACCCAGCAGGTGAACCCCATCCAGGGTGAATGCACCAGCCAGCCAGCGCCCCAGTTGGTGGCAGCACACAAGCCCAGCTGTATCCTCTGAAGAGACTCCACCTGGCAGGAGGTACCACTCTCAGCAAAGAGCAGGTCAGCCCTAGGAACGCTCACACTTTGCTCGCCTGTGACAGAAACCAGGCTGCTCTGCCAGGAACTCTTGGATGCACACTGAGCTCTGCAAGCCTCATACCAAAAAGACCTCTGAGGGGGACATCAATGAAATGGATGGTCCAGACAGCAGAGGCTTGAGCAAGGAGACTGGATCACAGCCGAGTCCAGGTTCCTCCCATAGAAGGGCCAGGGCTCCTCAGAGAAGTGGGAGATTCTGGGCCTGAGGCCGGGAATACAAAGGGGCCCAGACCCCAAGGAGGGTATGTTCCAGGTCATGGAAGCGCCAGTGACTGGAGTCTGGACTCAGGCCAGCTCAAGTGATGGAAGAGCTGGAGCAGCGCTGGGGCCAGGGGAAGGCAGCCACTCCCTGCAGAGGAGTCCCATCATGCACTTACAAGGGCCCGTGCTCCCCTCAGAAAGCCCACACGCAGTCCCCATGCAAGCTGTGGGCTTCCTCTGAGGAGCACAGTAGAAAGGGGACGGGACTCACAGGACCTCGGACAGCACAGCCTCACCAGCACATCAACACTGGTATCTACAGCGATAAGCCTGTAGACAGCTGAGTTCTTGACACAGCGGAGCCATCCTCCCACAGTCACGTATGGCCCCAACTAATCGTGAAAAAAACATCAGAAAGGGGCTGGGATTGTGGCGCAGTGGTAGCGTGCTCGCCTAGCACGCATAAGGCACTGGGTTCGATCCTCAACACCACATAAAAATAAAATAAAGATATTCTGTCACCTACAACTAAAAAATAAAACATTAAAAAAAAAAATCAGAAAAATCTAAACTGAGGGACATTCTGCAAAATACCTGGCTAGTCCTCCTCAAAACTGTCAAGGTCATAAAAAACTGGGAAAGTCCAGCTGGGCACAGTGGCCCACCCCTGTAATCCTAGCAACTTGAAGGCTGAGGCAGGAAGATCTCAAGTGAGAGGCCAGCCTCAGCAACTTAGTGAGACTCTGTCTCAAAAGAAAAGAATAACAAGGGCTAGGGTGCAGCTCAGTGGTAGAGAGCCCCTGGGTTCAATCCCCAGTATTAAAACAAAAATAAAACCCAGGGAAGTCTGAGGAACCATCACAGTCCAGAGACCAAGGAGACATGACAAGCACATGGCAGACAGGATCTGAAGACAGAGGGACATTAGGTGAGAACCAGGAATACTGAATAGAGCGCAGGTGTCAGCCTAAGATGACACACCAGTGTGGGCTGTAGTCTGCGACACACCCACAAAGTCACAGCCATCGGGGCTGACTACTTCTTTTGGCAAATGCCACTCAACCCGAAACTCTTCAAATAAAAGGATGATTTTAAAAAACTAAGCAGTCTCCATCCTTTAAAATGTTAATTTTACATCCTGCAGATTACACAGTGAGACAGTCTGGCTCATTTTGCACCTGAGGTGGGCGTCACATGGGCTGTGTTCCCTTGCTGTGGGACGGAGCCCAGGAGCAGGGCTGTGAGAGACTCCTAGGAAGATCCCTCCTCTCCTGACAGGCACCTGCAGCACCTGCACTCCCCCAGGCCAGGTGGGACTCAGAAGCCAAGACATCCCACAGGGCTCCTATGCACCAGAGGCAGGGAGGACCCTGGGAGCAGCTGGAGCACAGGGCCAGGATGGCATGCACACACACATGTGAGGGCCAGGCCTGTGGCTTTGCAGTCCTAAAGCTGTGTCCTCCTCTGTGGCTGGCGGGGAGACATCCAAGATGAAGTCAGTCCTGCTGATACTGCTGAGGGCCAATCAAGGACCCCAGGTGCATCCAGGTGCCTGTGGGGTGGGGCTGTCAAGCCTGCTCCTCCAAAAGACGCCGGAGGCTGAAACACGTGCTGCAGGCAGAGGGACATGAGAGGCCCTCAAAGCCGAGACACTGAAGCTCCACACACGCGAGACCCAGATGTGCTGCTCTCACCTCAGAGCCTGCGCCCTGTGATGATCACCTGGCTGCTGCCTGAATTTGCAGCACGTCCACGCCACACAGGTGCCACCATCCCCAAGGTCCTGACCCACACACCAAGTGCTAACCCTTCAGTCCCCCGGCTGTACAGGGAGGAAACTGTGGGCCTTTCTCACTGGCCATGCTTCAGAATGCAGAGCAGCGTAGGCTGGAAGAGGACTTCCCGGCTGCAAAGACAGGTCAATGGAAAAAGATGGCACCAAGCAAGGCGCCAAGCAACTCAGTGGGACACCATCTCTAAATAAAATACACAATAGGGCTGGGGATGTGGCTCAGTGACCGAGTGCCCTGTGTTCAATCCCTGGTACCAAAAATAAATAAACAAACGAATAGATAATGCCACCAAAAGTGCATGGAGATTGGCTGTCTCCTGTGACCTTCACAGTAACTCAAGTGGACTTTGTAGGTCATTTGAGTTTCTGTCCACTAGTGACCACAAGGCCAACTTTTGCCAACAGCTGAGGCAGAAGCAATCAATGTGTAGAGTCTCAGGGTACAATGAAGGGGTCCCCTTCATCTCCAGGGATGTCTGTGGGCTGCCATGACCACAGCCCTGCTGCCCCAGCACCGAGTGCCCACTGGTGTGGGACAGCGAGGCCTCGTGCTCTCTTCTGAATCGCCCTCGAGTATGCCCTGCTCTTCTCCACACTGAGAACCTTGCACAGCCCTGGGCTGGGGTAGATCCAGGGTGAGCTCCAGGAGAGCTCCTGCCACGCCACTCCCCCGCCAGCTGTCTCTGCTCCCATTCTCTTCCTCAACCTCCCTGAGTGCCCAGCATCGCAGCCGGGCCCAGGGTGTGGCCAGAGGCACATGGTCTCAAGCCTGGCCTGCAGACAGTCGCCCCCTGTCCCTGTCAGCACAGACCCAGGCGGGCAGTGACCATTCTGACCAAAGAACACCCTGCAGGTCTGCCAGGACGTCCAAAAAGACAGATTCACTGACAGGGATATAAAGACAGACATGGCGGAGGCTGGGGTGCCTGCGGCAGAGACCCAAAGAAAGCCCCTGCTGCCTGACTGAACTTGGTGGCCAGGTCCTCCTGGCTAGTTTGAAGGGAATGAGGTGGAAGGTTCCAGATAGATGGGTGGAGCATATCCAGGAAAGAAGCCAACAGAGGCAAGGGTGGGGGAAGGGAGGCAAGGTTTTTGGAAAGACTGTGTGGGGCCTAGGGCCAGAATTTGGGGAGCACACCAATAACAGATCAAGGGTGAATGTGACAAGAACCGGCGCCAGGGCCTGAGCGCAGCCTCTCTGGGCCCTGGGATGCTAGCAGGATCCCACCTCACTCCTTGGGGCTGCTACTCTCACTTTCTCTCCTAGCCAATGGTAGATTTTACCAGAACAAAGTTGGGATACTCCCCAGAGAATCTGAGCACAGAGAAGCTTACAAAGCACACTACTGACAATCTGAGTCAAGAGCAGCAATAAAAAGTCTTTTTTTTTGGTACTGGGAATTGAACCCAGGGGTACTTGACCACTGAACCACATCCCCAGCCCTATTTTGTGTTTTATGTAGAGACAGGGTCTCACTGAGTTGCTTAGCGCCTCGCCGTTGCTGAGGCTGGCTTTGAACTCACGATTCTCCCGTCTCAGCCTCCCAAAGTGCTGGGATTACAGGTGTGCACCACTGCACCCGGCTAAAGTCTTAATTTTCTTTAAAACGTGAATAGGAGCCAGCCTTTCAAAGGCAAGTTCTTGGTCCTTCCTGGGGATGGCATTCAGCCAGGACCCTCAGAAAACAGGCAAGCAAAGGTGTAGAGAACACTGGGTCCCAGGGAGCCACTGCCCAGACAGGTGTGGGCGGGACCCACAGATGTCAAAGGTGAGGGGCCTTACAATACAGAGGGGCACCCATTCTGGGGATGCCTCAGGAACTCTGGCTGGAGCTGGACCTTAAGGACAGGGAGGGATACAGCTGGTGGCTGTGGCCATGTGCAGGCTGAGGTCTGGAACTGCTCATCGCTCCTTGTGGGCAACGGGAGCTACCAGCACTATGGATTGGAGAACACGCATCCTGTCCTGGTGCTGGAGTCTGATCCAGCTGAGCATCTGGTCAGTGGGGGCTGCTAGTCTCCCAGGCCAACGGGGCTGCACAGAGCAAGGGCACTGTCACCAGGTGGTGACAGATAAGCCGCGCCAAACTAAGCAGGTGAGGAGAGTGGAACTGGCAGCTGTGGAACTGCCCAAGGGGTTTCAGGGCTTTGCCACCAGTGGGCACTGGACCCTGCAGGTAGTGAGCAGTGGCTGAGGTTTGGCAGCCTCCTGCGGCCCTGATTTCAGCAGTGTTTGGGGAAGACTTATTTGGTGAGAGTATTTACAATGAATTGCAAAGAGAAAAGACCATTTGGTGAGGCAGGTGGAAGGGTGAGAGAAGCAGCAATCCCTGGGTTGCATGAGGCCATGGTCACCCAAAGGCCCCTACAGGGCAGCAAGAAACAGGTCCCTCCTCAGCAAGCCCTGGAGCACTGATGCAAGAGCATCCTTCACTCTGCTCCTGTTCTGGAGATGTCTACTTTCAGACAACGATCTGTCTAATCAAATATTTCTAGAATGACCACAGTCAGTGCCAAGTACATACCAGGCAAAATTTACCAGGTGAGAGAGGCACATTCCCTGCTCCCCAGACTCCAACAATGCATAGTCAAGGCCACCAGCAGGAAAAAGGACAGTCTCAGCAAGAGTGCTGGGACAAGCAGGCGCCACTTGCAGAGTAGTGAAGGTAGCCAGCCCCACCTTAGGCCACACACAAAACAGTGCACACTGGGTCAAGGACTCAACAGAATAGCTAACATCATAAAGCTTGGAAGAAAGGAAGGCACATTTGGGGTTGGTGTTGGATTTTTAGATATGACACCAAAAGTACAAGCAGCAAGAGAAGCAGCAGGTGTGCTGGACCCAGCAGAGGCTCTGCCACAGACTACCACCCCGTGAACACAGCCACGCAACAAGAGTGCACATGTGCCACCACCTGTGACAAGGACTCATTCAGAGCATCAAAATTATGTGTGCAGCCAGGTCTGGTGGTGCACACCTGTAGTCCCAGCAACTCAGAAGGCTGAGGAGGAGCACAAGTTCAAGGCCAGTTTCAGAAAATTAGCAAGGCCCTGTCTAAAATGAAAAAAATCAAGAGAGCTAGGGATGTGGTTCAGTAGTAGAGCCCTCCTGGGTTTGATCCCCAGTACCAAAATAAACAAACACCACAGCAAAAAAGAACTCTTACAATGCAATAATACAGAGACACATAACCCTGGGGGCTGGAATGTGGCTCTGTGGTAGAAGACATGCTTAGCTTCTGTGAGGCTTTCAATTCCATCCCCAGCACCAAAAACAAATGTACAAATAGCTAAAACACCATCAGCCCCCGCTGACCCACTTGGAGCTCTGCAGCATGATGGGGGATGTGGGGTCCTACCATACAGGCATGGGTGGAGGACCAGCTCACTGGGGAACTGTGCCAGACCCCAGTGTGCCACAAGGAACTGCCTCCATCACGTAGTGGAGCCTGCACGTGAGAGGTCAACAGAGTCAAACAGGAGCCAGAGCATCCCCAGTTCTTCAGAGACTCCCAGGAAGTGGCTAGAGGATGCTGCGGTCTCAGATCAAGGAAAGGCAGTCTTTAATAATGGTGCTGGGATAGCTACAGCACGTTTGGAAAATACAGCCAGGGCCACACCTCACTCAAGATTAAACCCAAATGAATCTGAGACTGGAAGACAAAAAGTGTAACTCCGGGGCCAGGGCACAGCTCAGTGTGGAGGGCATGCCTCACTGGACCACAACCCCAAGACCTGGGTTCAACCCCAAGACCCCACACGAAGTGCCAGTACCACCACCAGACATTCTGCAACCCAAAGTCCAGACGGAGGGGACTAAAACTCCAGACGTGCTGGAAGATGAGACTGGCACATTCACCTGCATAAGAACTACACTTTCACAAGGTAAAAATGCCACGAGTAAAGAAGAGATTCTGGCTTTTTGGACACATTAGTGAAAACATGTGCAATATGAATTATAAAGGGCTCATGTCCTTGGTACACAGAACAGAGCACAGACAAGTAAACACTCCACAGGAAAAGGGGCAGAAGAGCACGTCACAGGCTGGAGTGTGATACCCAGTGCAGGCAGGTGCAGTGTGCAGGCCCTGCACAGACCGTGGCAGCAGCACCGTCCACAGCTGTTTGCTGCCAGGAGTTCACCTGAAGGTCCATCAACACAGGCACAGGCTGCATCTGCGGCAGTGTTTGTAGCTAAACAAATTCTGGGAGACATACAGCACTGGCCCAGGAAGCTGGACAATGGAGGACAGTCGTGATTGGTGAGAGCCAGTGGCTTCCAGGAAGCTGTTGAGGACTGAGTAGGGAACACAGAGGTGCCTCTTTGTTTGGTACTTGGGATTGGATTGAACCCAGAGGCGCTTTTCCACTGACTTTCCCACCCCTTTTTATTTTTTATTTTGAGACAGGGCGATAGGGTGTTGCGAAGTTTTTTAGGGCCCTGCTAAGTTGCTAAGGCTGGCCTCAAACTTGCAATCCTCCTGCCTCAGCCTCTCTTATACAAATGCTGGGATTGCATTTGTATAGAAATGAGGGGAAAGTTGGAAACCACACCAACAGTTCCTCTTACAAACCAAGCAGGTAAACGAGGTCCTGCTGAGTATACCTTACAGAATAGTATGTAACCCCACCTCTCCTATTGAGTATTCTATTTAAAAATGGACAATCATGCTTAAAAGGGTCTGGGTCACAAAAGACAGGGAGAGGCTGTGGAAATCATGCAGATTAGAAAAGTGTAAAGACACAGAAGCCAAAGGCAGGTTCAGCCCAGGAGCCTGCACTGCACAGGGTCATGGAGTGCTGCCAAGTGCAGCAGGCCATCGGTGGGCACCGGGGCCGCAGCAGGGAGGCCACACCTTGCATTACACACAGCTGCTCACCGCGGCAAGCGTCCTGGCAAGGAGAGCTCACCTGGGGGACAGACACTCAGGGTCAGAGGCCTAAGAACTGGATCTGCTCCAGAATGACTCAGAAAAAGGGACTGAGAGATCAATGCTAAGAGCAGGTGACACTGGCCCAGGGCATGTGTGTTCCCCGGATTATTCTTACTCTTGTGGCTTTTCTGTAAGTGTGCAATATTTCTAAATAAAAAGCTGAAAATTAGGAAAATGAAAATAATGAACTAAGGCTATTACATCTATGAGGACCGACACCTACAGAAAGGCCTGGGAATCATGCCCAGCCCAGGGGCTCCCAGGTGGGGCATGCGGCCTCTGTAGTGGGCAAGGTAGCAGTGAGGGGCTGTGGTGGGTAAAGCAGGACTTCCAGAGGCAGGCACAGCCCAGCACTGGCAAAGCCTTGTGAGAAGCTGTGTGCAGGTGCTCAGGGCCCGGAGAACCAGCATGACCCCCCTGGAGTCCTACACCCACCTCCCAAGAACCCTTGCTTCCCACTTAACCTGAGGCCAGGAAGGCTCAGGTGTACACGGTCTTCCTTACCTGGTGCTGGATCCTGGGATCCTGGACTCCTGCCCGTCAACATGATGGCTTCTACATTCATAGTCCTGGGTCTGGGACATGGCGCTTGGGTCTTGAGCACCGAGGTGGACAGATATCACAGGGTCATCAGGACGCCTCTTCCAGTATCAGACAGGAAAGGGCCACACTGCAAGAGAGAAGCACCTGAGTACCCATGTGGAAAATGCTGCATGACAGTAACAACCCAGCCCCTCAAGGCTAAGTGGGTTCTTGAGGCCGGGAGCTCCCTGATCAGCCCCTCCTTGGCAATGGGACAACCTCCTGCCAGCTGCCCACTGGAGGGGCTGCAGGACTCGAGGGCACAGGACCACATGGTCCACCGGCACCTGACATCCAAGCCTTCACATCCTCAGCTGTGAATACAGACGCCGCCACTCACCTGGCAGCCACGGTGGGGACAGCACAGCGGACGTGCGCAGCGCACAGCACAGTTCTGCACAAGCAGCACCCAAGAACTCACCAAATACACACGATCACACAGATCTGGTTGGAGGGAGCACAGCCTCTCGCACAGGGCTGCAGTGACCAGGTACACAAGTGAAGACATAGGCCTGGGCCCCACACTGAGCCCAGGTATAAAACCCAACTATAGAAATAGTCAATTCAAACACTAGAAGTAAAACAACTGGCTTTTGGGGGTGGGGGGAGTGTCAGTGTGTGAACTCGGGGACACTGATCAACTTCCTCAGACTGGTCTTACCGAGTGGCCCCGACTGGCCTAGAGCTAGGATCCTCCTGCCTTGGCCTCCGGCTAACAATGCAGCTTTTAAAGGACAGAGAAAACCTTCCGGCCCTACCATGGGTGTGGACGTCTGAATCACACAGGAACCCATGGACTGCAGTCCAATGGAGCAAAAAAACCTCCGAGTTTTCAAGAAACCAGTTACAAGAAACCTCCGAGTCCATGATGGGTGCGCACACACTCCCAAGGACCAGATCCACAACACACAGAGGTCCCTACAGGTAGTCAGGACAAAGGGCAGAGGGGCCAACAGGAAGCGTGCGCAACTTGGCTATCACGGAAATGCTAGCTGAAAGCACACAAGCCACCAATGCTGGAGGCAGTGTCTCCTACCGCTGAACACCCCTGCCCACCTGGTCCCTGGCTCAGCCTCCTCCGTGGAGGCTGCAGAGGCGTGTGCAGGCCTCATGGCATGTGGGCTGGCCGCCGGTACCAGCAGCACTCTGCCTGACAGCCAAGGTGCCCCACAAGGAGGGCCCTCAGAGCACAGCCTGTGCCCACCCCCCGCGGCAGCCATGAGCCTTCCAGGCCTGAACGCCAGGAAAGAGAGCCACACACAACTAAATATTTTTCCCTTTCAGAAAGTTCACAGCCCAGCAAGAGCAACCACTGCTGCTAGAAATCCAGCAGTGACAGGGACCTCTGTGACGTGGAGCAGAGCTGTGTGCCACAGGCTTTCCCACAGGCGTGTCCCACAGCAACAGAGCCAGCAGCAATGCGGAGCAGTGACGTCACTGTGGGCCTCACGGCCTTGCTCCCTGCCCATTCAGGCAGGTGTGAGAGCTGGGGGGGGGGGGGGCAGAGCCAGCGTGCAGAAGCTTCATGCCCCCAACACCCTGTGGGGCAGAGACCCAAGCTAGGCCCACTCAGTCACAGGTGGAAAGCCCCTCTCCAGCCTTCTTGCACCACCGGAATGACAACACACCATCCATTCAAATTCGGAGGATCAGGAACGCTATTTTTAAACATGAAACTCAATTTTTCCTAAGTTCTTGAGAAAAAAACACGATAACTTGTATGGTTTCCACATTTTAAAAGTAAAGTGGCAGTGTTAGTGAAAATTTGAAAAACTGCCATGGCCCAAAGCACTTCAGATCCACCCCTTCCACCTGCACCCTCCTTTCCTTCTTCAAGCCTGGTCTACAGAGCTGACAGTGAGTGCCCAGATCACCACCACCTGTCCTTCTACATGGATCCCAGCAAACTTTCCAGACAGCACTCTCCAGTCAGGGCACTGGTGACTCCAAATGCCATGGACAATGTCAGTTCTCAAACTGTGTCCTTCGCTCTTGAGGGTGTTTTACTTACTTTAGGTCTTTGCATTTCCACATGAATTTCAGGAATAACTTCTCAGTCTGCATCACAGCCTGCTGGGTTTGGCTGGGTGGACAGAAATTCAAGCAGCTTTCTGAGGCCATGCAAGGCCTCTCTCCTCACTAGCAAGGTCTGCTTCCTTCCAGCAATGTTCTGTAGTTTTCACACATACCTAGTAAATGCACTCCTAAGTCAGTCCTTCCTTTCTTCCTTAAGGATGGGTTCTTGTGGTGTTGCTCCAAGCTGATCTTGAACTGGGCTCAAGTGATCTTCCTGCCTCAGGCTCCTGAGTAGCTGGGACAACAGGCACCACCACCAGGTCTGGTATACCTGTTTTTCTTTTCCTTTGTGGTGCTGGGGATCTAACCCAGGCCTCACACACACTAGGCCAAGTTCTCTGCCACTGAGCTACATCTCTACCCTTGTTTTTATGCCAAAAAACTAAAAACAACTTCAAGTTGTTTGCTGCTAGTACAGAAAGACCTATTTATTTTTGCACTTTGATGGTGTATCTATAACTTGCAAAACTCATCAATCTGTTGCTGTTTTGCAGTTTAATCAGTTTACTGCATAGATGATCATGTTGACAGAGAACCAAGATGGTTTCACTTCTTCAACCCGGATCCTTCTCCGTGGTTCTGTTGTATCACATCAACAAGAACCTCTAGCACGATGCTGCATGGAATGGGTGAGGGGGGCAGGGTAACCGGCCCTGGCACAGGAGAAGCACCCAGTCCTGCCCACTCAGAATGTGAGGGCAGCTTCTCATAAATGCCTGTTGCCAGGTTCAGGGAGCTTCCTGTGTTCCCGGTTTGTCAAGTTATTTATTGACTAGGAAAGGATGGTGGCTTTTGCAAAATATTTTTCTCTACTGAAATCACATGGTTTTCCTTTTCTAATTTGATAATAGTTGAATTCCAGATTAGTTTTCTAATGTTAAACCAAATGCACACTTCTTGGACAAAAATGGTCATGATGCAATTAGCCTTTTCATATATTCTGGGATTCAACTGGCAAAAATTTTGTCAAGAATTTCTGTCACAAGACGTGGTGATGCACATCTGTAATCCCAGCGGCTCGGGAGGCTGAGACAGGAGAATCGCGAGTTCAAAGCCAGCCCCAGCAACAACAAGGTGCTAAGCAACTCAGTGAGGCCCTGTCTCTACATAAAACACAAAAAAATGGGGCTAGGGGTGTGGCTCAGTGGTCGAGTACCCCTGAGTTCAATTCCCAGTACCAAAAGAATAAAAAAAGAAAAAAAACAAAAAAAGAATTTGTACATCTAGGCCTGGGGTTGTGGGTCACTGGTAGAGCGCTTGCGCAGCACATGAGGTACGAGGTTTGATCCTCAGCACCACATAAAAATAAATAAAATAAAGGTATCGTGTCCACCTACAACTAAAAAATAAGTCGCCCTTCTTGCGGGAGACCTATCTTTTTGTCCCTCTTGCAGTGCCTCTGGCTTTGGTGTGAGGACAAAACCTACATGATCAAATGGGTGAGGATGGTCCCTCTCGTGGGCCTCCGTGGGGACTTCCGTGGAGTTGCTGTTTCTTTTCCAGGTGTTGGGTAGAGCGCAGCGAAGCTACCTAGGCATGCAGTGTTCTGTGTGGGGTCGCTTCCGGCCAGGAATTGAACATGCTCAACATACACGAGGCTGAATGGTGTCCTGTGTCCTCTCATGGGAGCCGCGGCACACATCCTTCAGAAGCCTGCCCCTCGCAGGTCAGTCGGCCTGGAGCCGCTGTGCCCTCCTCTGCCACTTGGCGATCGACCTTCTGCAGGGAGGCTGTCCTTCCTCACATTCTCTTACCTTCCCCTAACCTGCCTGGCTAGAACCTTCTCAATTTTATTGATCTCAAAAAGACAGCTTTTGGGACAGGGGCTGTGGCTCAGTGGTAGAGCGCTTGCCTAGCACAATGAGGCACTGGGTTCGATCCTCAGCACCACATAAAAATAAACAAACAAAATAAAGGTATTTAAAAAAAAGATAGCTTTTGGCTTTAATATTTTGTCTATATTTCTGCTTTGGTTAATTTCTACTTTGATCTTTATTTCCTTTCTCCTGCTTCTTTTGGATTTAATTTATTCTCCTTTTCCTGGTTTCTTAAGGTGAAAGAATTCAATGTTTTACACGCTTTTAAAAAATCCAGCTTAAGTGTTCAGTCTTAAAATCTTCCTCTGTGACGGGTGAAATGGTGTACACTTGTAATCCCAGCAGCTCAGAAGGCTGAGGCAGGAGGATTCCAAGTACAAAGCCAGCCCCAGCAACTTAGCATAACCCTGTCTCCAAATAAAAAGTAAATAGGACTGAGGATGTGGCTCAGCAGTTAAGCGCCCCAGGGTTTAATCCCTAGTACTCCCTCCCCCACCCCCCAAAAAAATTGAAAAAGAAAAAAATCTTCCTCCGCTCCAGCTTTCAGGATGCCCTACTAGTTTTGATGAGCTATATTTTCATCTTCATCTGGTTCGGAAAACTTTTAGTTGCTTCTTTGACTTGTGGATTACACATAAGTATGTCACCCAATAACTGCCAACTTTCTAGACATTTTTATTGGCTTTTAATTCCATTTTTTGGTCAGAAACTTATTTTAAATGATTTGGATTTAAGTGTATTAAGATATTTTATGGCCCAGAAAAAGCCTACTTTGGTAACTATTCACTGGATATTCACATTGACGAGAACGTCCACCCCCTTTCCCGTCCACGTGCCTGGCAGCGTGTGCGGCTGCGTGGAGAGCACTGCAAAGCCGGTAAGATCACGCTGGCTGGCAGCCGCCACGAGCGCCCCCTCTGGTTCACCACCGCGGGCAGGTATTACATGTTTCTCCGACAGAACTGTAGGCTTGTTTCTCCTTGCAGTTCTGCTGGGTTTTGTTTTGTGGGTTTGTATCTCTGCTAACCCCGTTATTGTTATGAATATCTTTATCCTGGTAGTTTTCTTGGCTCTGAAATCAGTATATTGGATGCTGCTACAGTAATTCCAACACACTTTCCACCAGTGCTAGACCCAAGTACCTTTTATCCTTCTCTTACTTTAGCCTATTTATGTCTTGAAAGTGGCTCACATATCTGAGTGCTGATTCCACACCATCTGACAGTCTGCTGGACTCCAGTGAGGAGCCAGCTGCACTGGGGACTGGACATGACCAGGTCTAAGCCCAACACCCTGCGCTGGTTTTCTGCTCCTCTCATCCTGCCTTCCCTCTGGACTGTCACGTGGCTCAACTTTACCCCCACTGTTGACTTAGCAGGGCTTCGTTACTATCTTCGTAAACACCTTTTGTTTATAGTATTTATGTCTATCATGGCCTTCAAGTGAAATGATATTACTTGGAATCTATGAGTATCAGTTCTCCTGCCCTGGACCCCCTGGTCTGCACTCTACTGCTGCATGTCAGCACCCTCATTCTGCCCCAGTGCTGTTCATCTTACTATAAGCAAAGCACCCCGCATTCATTCACCTGCAGTCACCACTCCGTGGCCTCTGCTCCTGTGTGCACAATCCACCTGCCCTGGGCCTCCTCTTCAGCCTGAGTTTCCTGCTCTGCAGGTGGGCCATTTCTGCCTCTGCAGGCATGCCAGTGCCTCACCCCACCCTCACACGAGAGGCTTGTGCATGGCTGCAGCCTTTTCCTTGGGGCTTTAGACACCTGTCTTCCCATGCCTGATTTCTGACAGAAAGGCAGCGTTGCCACGTTCTCTCTCTTGGCCATGTGATGTCTTCTCTGCCTGCCCTCAAGCTGTCTCTGTGATCCATTCGGAGCAACGCGGTCCCGATGCTGTTGCTTCTGCACTTCACTGTTGAGACGTCAGATCTGGGTTTAGGATCTCTATCGAGCTTGGTGCTTCATGCCTCCTCCTGAGCTCCCTCTGGGCAACTCAGGGATGCTTGCTGTTCCTGTAGTACCCGTTATGTGTGGATGGTGTCTCCGCTCGTCTTCAGGCTTGCTCCTCTTCCCTTCTGCAATGTCTACTCTACCACTGACCCCATTTTTGGACATTCTGGGTTTGCGTCTAGTTTCACCTGGACTCTCTGGACACCTACTATGTCTGTATGTGAGATGTCCAGCCTTTCCTCCAGAGGACCTTGTCCAAACTATGACATCTATGTCAGTCAGTTTTCATTGACTTTTCACTACAACATGGGTCTATTTCCCTGAAAATACAACTCTGGGGGGTTCAAAGATGGTAAAACTTGTCTCCAGTTTTCTTTTTGTGGGGGAGATTTATCTGTTCTTCCCCTTTTCTTGTTTGTTGGGTCATTTATTCATGTCCACTTGCACTCGTGGATACTCATTTCACACTCCGGGTTGTATTCCAGGGTGACTTGGGGTTCTGCTCCAAGTGCTTGCTTGTTGGCTGGGAGGTCCTGTAGCTATTGCAGTTCCTTCACAAACTACTGCCACTGTGGTGTGTTTGCTTTAGCTCTCTGCAAGATGTTCCAGGCTCATCTTGAACACTCCCTGACGCCATCATTTCAGTCATTTATTGAGGGATGGTATGAGAACCAGCATCTGATCTTTAGGCATGTTTGTTCCAAGGGCTGTTGCTTCTAGACCCTCTCGGCTCCCACATTGGAGCCAGGCTTGTGTGTGCTCACCTGAGTGTATGTACACATCCACAAATATTTCTACATGGACCCACCTGTATGTAGTTACATAATGCCACGTGTGATTCACACAGGTGTCTCCAACGCTGACCCATCACCACCCAGACCAATCCAGTCTCCTCCCCTTGCAGGTTGACCCCCATCTCATGAACCAATCCAGCCTCCTCCCCTTGGAGGATGACACTACTCCCAAGGGAATCTTTACTAATTTAATACTTACATACAGTTTATTTTGCCAGGAAATTTTTCTCACATTTATAAATATTATTGCTACTTATCTTACTGCGCTGACAAAAAAATGTTCAGAATGATGGTAAAATCAAAATAGTAAGCATTTTTGTTTTTTATTTTTGGTATTGGAGATGGAACTCAGAGGCACTCGACCACTGAGCCACATCCCCAGCCCTATTTAGTGTTTTATGTAGAGACAAGGTCTCACTGAGTTGCTTAGTGCCTCGCTGTTGCTGAGGCTGGCTTTGAACTTATGATTCTCCTGTCTCAGCCTCCCAAAGTGCTTGGATTACAGGCGTGTGCCACTGCGCCCGGCTAGCATTTTTGTTTTGTTCTCAATTTTAGTCAAAATGATTACAGCCTAGCCTTTTAATTTCTCTTCATTTTATTCACTTTAGACATTTATCTACTAATGTGTAGCTTTGAAAATTATAGGCAGTAGACTTACACTTCCATTGTAACCACAATTTGTTTTGAATTTATGTTATCAGTGTCTTAAATCATCATATTCTCTTCTGTAACCATAGATTTCAGTTGTTCTGCCTCAAAGTTCAGTGTTTGCTTTCCTCACATCCTGAGGTCTGTGGTGAAGTGTTCCACACAGGTCTGCAAGACCCATGCTGAAGCGTCTGCCACGCCATACACACAGTGACTCGGCTCCGTATGTATTCTGGGATGACAATTTTCTTTCCCCCTTTCAGAGCCTCATGGCTTTGCTCTGTTGCCTGCTGGGACAGACTGACGCTGTGAGCCAGATGGTAGGTTTGTATGAAGAATACCTCCCAGCGCTCAGGAGTGCTGGTCTTGCTGTTGTTATCTTGTTTGTACTGGTTACTAAACCCAGGGGCATGCTGCTACTAACCTGCATCCTCAGCTCTTTTTTATTTTGGGACAGGTCTTGCTAAGTTGCCCAAGCTGGCCTCAAATTTACAATCCTTCTGCCTCAGCCTAGCTGGATACAGGTATGTGCCACCTGGCCCAGCACCATTGGTCATTCTGTATCCAGCTCTTCCAGAATTAAGTCCTGCCCTTCAATATGCACTCAGCTTCCTTCACCCAGAGGGCTCCTGCTTTCACCTCCCCTCAGCTCATACTGCTGGGTGCTCCAGTCGCCCCGCTGGCCCTCCTGCTTCCACTCTCCTCCCCAGCAGGCTGGCCCCAGGGCATGAGCGCCTGTCCATGGCTTATTCCTGCTAAGGGGGTCTTATGCTGTAATGGCTTTACTGTTTACTCTTCCGAGCTCTGGCAGCTCAGTTTTGAACTCTCTCCTCACTACTTACACAGTTTGGATTCTGTACTTCTTCACATATGGAGAAGGTCCCGTTCTGTTCCCTGGGCTGTGACTCTTCTTCTTCAGCCATGCTCTTTCCCTTTCCTCGTCCCCTCCTACCAATGTCCACATAAGGGTGCCTGGTGGCTCTGGACCATCACTTCTTTCATTCTTTATTGTGTGGTGCTAGGGATGGAGCCCTGCACCACGCTAGGCAGGTGCTCTTCCACTGAGCTGTATCTGTACCTCTGAATAAAAAAAGGACAGTGCCCTCAAACTGGGCATCATTCCAGACGGCTCCTCTACCAAATGCTCTTCCTGGTATCTCCAGAGGCAAGGTTCTGGTTAGGTGCTCTGGGTGTGCAGACAGGAGCCACAGTAGCTGTCTGGGCCCTCACCACTCAGGGGCCTCAGGAGGCTCAGGCCTCTCCATGCTCTGACCAGCTGCTCTGACAGGCAGGCTGTGAGAGACTCCAAACCTGCCAAGCAGCACTCTTGACCCCACAAGCAGCTTCTTTCCTAGTGGTTCAGGTGAAGCCCAAGAAGGCATCAGGGGCCCTGCTGTGGCCCCATCCCCCTCTTGCCTCCTTTGGGTGGGCCATCCCTTGACTGGACACTTGGGGGAGGGGCAGCCACACCCAGGGGCCCAAGTTCACCAGCCGAGGACTACTGGTCTGCTGCAGTGGCTCAGGAGGGTCAGGAGAAGAGGCCTCTTCTTGGTCCATACACCAGGAGGGCCAGATCTAAGGAACTGCCAAGATGGGCACTTTGTGGCAGTTGGAGACTCCCCACTTCTCCTCTTCCCCATTCCACCCTGGTTTGCTTGCTTGTTTTTGTTTTGGTACTAGGGATTGAACCCAGGGGAGCCTAACCACTGAGCCATAACCCAGCCCTTTTATTTTATTATTTGACACAGGGTCTAAGTTGCTGAGGTTGGCTTTGAACTTGTGATCCTTCTGCCTCAGCCTCCAGAGCCTCTGGGATCATAGGCGTGTGCCTTGGCATCCATCCCATTCCACCCTGTTGGGAGTTGGGATATTACTGAAAACACAGAGAATCTGGTCCTGACTCCCTCACAGGTGCCCAGCCTAGGCCACACACAGCTGCCCCTGAACCACAGACCCTCTGCTGTGCACAGGCTCACCAGCACTGAGCTTTACAACCCTTCTTGCTCAATGTGAGCCTGGTCTTGCAATCCCCAGCTCACCATGGATGCTTGTCCCCATCTGGCTGGCCTCCTTGGCTGCAGCTGCTTTCAAACCACTGTGGATCTTGTTTCCTGCTCTTCATTTTTTGTTTGTTTCAGTGAGTTTCAAGGAGGAATTAGGATGAACAAGTCTTTGCTCAGCCAGCATTTCCAGAAGGCCTAAGTTCCATTCTTAAGATTGTCCATAAGCAGCTTTCCAAGCCCTGCACAATGAGTTGGTTCACGTCCTGAAAGCCTGACTGTGCACAGGGCACAATGGCCCATTCTCTCAGCCCCGAGCCCACAACTGGCTCAGTGCAGCGTAGGCTCAGACAGCAGTGAGGCACTCCTGGTGTCCACAGCCTTGTGAGTCTGCTTTCACCAGTCTCTCCCCTGGAGGACCACACTGTGTCTAACTTTGGGATCCAGCAGGTTGGCAAGCTGTGAGATCAACGCTGTAGGTAAGGACCAGCTTTGGAAATGCTTCTGGGAAAGAGAAAGATGTCTCACCACTGCGCCTCCAGTGCCAGGCAGCTGCTCAGCGAGTCAACACAGCTTTAGAATGAAATGACTGCTGGTGTCTTCACAGAAGCACTTTCACATCATGACCCTGGTCTTCCTTCTCACCTGTCACTCGCTCCTGAGGGTTGGGACGTACCTGCCTAGTGTTGCCTAGTGCCAGGACAGAAGCCTGAGGACAGTGGGCTCCTCAGAGCTTCAGGAGCCTGACTGCCTTGCTTCACTCCTGACGGGACCTTGTCAGAGTCCTGGGAGAGAAGGCAGCATCTTAAAAGTATGAATAAACTAAGATGACAAAAGGGGCAGGAATATGAGTACTCTGGTTCTGTAATCTAACATAACCTCTTGTTTTATATTTTATTTGTGGTACTGGGAATTGAACCCAGAGGTGCTCTACCACTGAGCCACACCCCAGTCCTGTTGCTGTTTTTTTTTGGGAGGTGGGGGCACACAGGAAATTGAACCCAGGGGTGCTGAGGGACCCAAGCCCCCTTTAAAAATTTTTTTTATATTAAGACAGGGCCTCACTACTGAGGCTGGCCTGAAACTTGTGATCCTCCTTCCTCTGCCTCCCAGGCTGCTGGGATTACAGGCCTGTACCACCACACCTGGCCCAAGTCCTGTTTCTTAATAGCAGAATCTGAAATACTTCTTGCACATACAGACCTCACTGAGGTCTTCATTCCTATCTGTAGTCTTATACTCTGCTTTTATCTTGTGTGTTGATTTTAAGACTATTTTCAATAGAATGGGATGTTTTAATCTTTATTAGTGGTTACATTTCTCAAAATATCCTGAGCCCTGCACTTGGCTCCCTCTCACGTGCCCTCTAGGGAGCTTCTCACCTGCCTGTCTGGGTGCTGATGCTCTGGGTCCAGCTTCAACCCACTCCTCCTCCCACCTAGCTGCGGCCCCTGTACTGGAGGCTCTTCTTGTCACAAGGTGTGGTGTGAAAATGGCTAGTGCTCAATCCCTACAACCACCACCAAAAAAGGAAGGAAGGAAAAAAAAAAAGAATCGAGTTCAGTTGCTGAAGTGGACCTGCACTTGGCCTGCTTTCATGGCAGCTGTACGAGGAGAAGGGAGGTCACACTGTACCCCCAGGAAGTGACCCTGACTGTCCTGATGCATTGCCACCAAATTGCTCCACCCTGACCCAGCCTCTGAAGGGATGCCACCCTAAGTGCTACCACAGGTGCACCTCAGCACAGCACAGGCCAACATACCCTGTTGATGTCCAAGCTGTCCTCAGCACAAGCAAAGGCCTCCCTGGGCCTCGCTGCTTGGTGAGTCAGCTTGAGCAAGGCCAGATGGCACCTCCTACTGTCAGCACCACCTGGCACTAGCCCTACTGCCTCAGCAGAGACAGGAGCTGCTGTGAAGCAGTCGGCGTCCTCAGGGTGTCCAGTGGTCCCACAGCACAGGAGCTGGTTTCCGTGAGAGGGTACAAGCACTTGCTCAGAGGTGCCAGGGCTTGACACCATGGTGCCTGGGATGTCCCAGGTCCAAGTGCCCAGCATGTTCTGTCCTGCATTGGATGTCTGCACATTCTCGGGAGGCCCTAAGCTTGCTAGCACCGGGCCTCCCCAGAATGTGCAGATGCCTACCAAGGAAGGCAAGACCTTGCTGCTCAGCTCCTTGAGGGGCGCCTGGCACACAGCAGGGGAAATGCACAGGTCCCAAAGACCCACATCAGTGTGACAACAGCTACCCTTTGATGGCACATGCCATGTTGTACACAACTGTACAGGGCACGGTCCTGGAACAGGCCCCTCAGTCCCTGTCTAACATGTGGAAAAAGCAGCCAGTCACTGGCTGAGCAATGTCAGTATCACTGGCAGAAGCAAGGCTGGGGAATGCAGCTCAGTGGTAGAACGCTTGCCCAACAGGCACAAGACCCTACACTCATCCCAGCACTACAAAAGAAAGAGAGAAAGAAGACAGCTGGCAGCAAGGGGCCAGGCCTGTCCCAGGAGGGTGCAGAGCAGGCCTGGCCACTGACCACAGCACACAGCAAGGTCGCAGACACACAAAGAGCAGGACAGAAGCCATCCACACAGCAGCACCAGGCTCTCCTGCCATCCCTCATAGCTGCTCCTCACCCCACTCCTCAGTGCAGCTAAGCTCTGGTCATGAGTGGGCGAGAAGGTTCTTGATTCCAACCTCCTACGCAGAGTTCTGGAACAGAGGACACTCTGTGCTGGCCCCTGATGGGGTATGTTTGGAGAATGAGCCCCTGGAAACAGAAATCTGCTTCTGGGGCTGGCAGCTCCTCAAGCAGACCAGGCCCCTCGCCCACCTTCTAACCCACGTCTACGGCTGGTGAGCCCTGTGTGCACATGTGTGCAAGCTTGAGCCTGCGGCACCTGTGGAGAAGCCCACCACGGATGTGCTGTGTTCCCCTACCCCTGACTTTGGTCCGGGCTGCTCCCAGGCTGCCCTGGCACCTCCTGTACCTACACCATCCTCCCAAACACCGATTCCTGCATGTGGACACCAGGTGCTGGATCTGATGATGACTGTCAGAACAGGAAAGGAGCCCTGGCATTGACCAGCAGGAATCCCTGCAGTTTCATTCACTGGGGTGGCCCCTGTGTCCCAGGCTGGGCTGGGAAATAAAAGGCCAAGACCATCTTTGTGGCCCTTCCCACTCTCCAGGGAAACTTCTCTGTTCTGGGAAACTGGACAGTACCTGAAAATGCCAGGGACAGGAACCAGCTGAGGAAGCTGGGGTCGCTACCTGGTACCCTCAAGGCCTCCTCTGTAGAGGTGCAGTCATGGGAAGAGCTGGCTGCCTATAGCTCCACAGGTTTGTCCTTCTTACACAGTGCCCTGGCCCCTACCACAATGTGGCCCTGGGTCACCTGCCCTGTGGTACAATTGTCACAGTCTTCCTGTGTTCAGGTAGCATCCCAGGTTGCATCTACACACCCTCTCTGAACTGTCCTTGTGGCCAACCTCTCCACACACTCCAAAGCCCCAGGGCTTGCACTCAACTGTTTCTCAGATACAAAGTTCTCCAATTCCCAGGAACAGGCAGATTCATGCATTCCTCCCAGGGAGGCCTGGAGAAAAGCACCAGAGAAAGAGACCAGAGTGAGGATTCCAAGGTCAGCCAGAAACAAGAGAGAAAAGACCTCTTTGGGCATGAGCAACGGCAAGCCTCTCGCTACAGGTCCCTGCTGCCGGAGTCCTCGAGCACATGTGACTGACTAGGGGCTGAGGGCTCATTTCTAGTTTCATAACTGCGGCGGATAAAACCACCACAGTTTTAGGCAAAAACATGGCAGGGCCAGTTCCGTATAGGGCTCCATGTGCTCATGTGTTTCTCAGAAGTCCTGAGTGAGGACAGCTTGGCAGGAAGACTGAAAGGGAATGTACAATACGTTAAGGGAACGTGAAAATAATCAACTCCATGGGAGAAATGAAAGGAAGAAACATTTATCCTATAGAACGCAGGGGAATCCTGCTGCTGGGGGAAATCAAGTTACTTGATGGCAGTTCCAGAAAACTCCTGGTGAACTTGAGAAGCATGTTCTTTCAGGAGATGCACCTGGCAGAAGCCTCTTCCCTGAAGTCTTCAGGGCAGTCCAAGGTTGAACCACAGCAAGAGGCGGAGACTTCCAGAGCTGCCAGCTGTCTGCGACTACCAGCTGGGAGGAATGAGAGAGGGCTGTGTCCAGGGATGATTCCTCCAGGAAAGAAGTCAGCCCTAGCAGGGGCCATGCTCCAATGTCAGAATGGAAGTCAAAGTTTTTGGAGAAAACCCCGCCTTCTGTCAGAGTGATGAAGTGCATGGCTTCAACACACCCTCTGATGAACAGGTGAGCACTGCTACTGAGGCAGGCCAGAGGCCTGAGACAGGGGCAGGAAAAAGGGGAGGGAAGGAGACCTTGTAAGGCCCTAAAAGCCCATGATTGATTGACTTCCTATACTGGTATTTTCTTCCAGGCCTGTCACTCCCAAATTCCTGAGAAATCTACAAACCTTAGAGTTACTATAAATCCACTCACTTATAAAAACTGCCTATTTCGATTAAAGCTTAAGTGCACTGTTAGTCTACAAAACATATGTTCAAAGGGATGTGTATTTTAAGAAACCTATAATGTAGGCACACTCCACCATCTAGTTGAAGGAGACCACATCATCCTCAAAACCCTGGAGCTGGGCGCGGTGGCGCACGCCTGTAATCCCAGCACTTTGGGAGGCTGAGACAGGAGAATCGTGAGTTCAAAGCCAGCCTCAGCAATGGCGAGGCGCTAAGCAACTCAGTGAGACCCTGTCTCTACATAAAATACAAAATAGGGCTGGGGATGTGGCTCAGTGGACGAGTGCCCCTGAGTTCAATCCCTGGTACCAAAACAAAACAAAAACAAAAACAAACAAACAAAAAAACTCCCTGCGAAACAGAAGCCTGAGACTCTGAGAGCGAGTCTCCCTCTCTGGCACCCACACTTCCTCTTGCTAAGTGTGTACACTGTCCCACTGCTTTCTTTTGCTGAACTCTGATGTGCCCAAAATTATTTTTCGTAACAAAAGTCAAGAGCCCACCCAGGCCAAGTTGAGGTCCCTCTCTCCCCTTTGGGGGACCTTCTTGGGTGCTCCTCTAGTGACACAGAAAATCCACTGATGAGTTACCAAGGAAGTTCAGAATCTAGGAGGGCCAAGATCAAGGAAAATGGGAACCTAGAGAAAGGGAGGAACCGGAGTGGTCTGGCCTCTGAGGGTCCTGACCAGTAGTTAACATTGAGCTGTGTTTACAGCTCGTAAGAAAGCAGAGGAGAAAAGAAATCCACACAGAGGAACCCCCAGAAGCCAGACCCCAGAGGGTCTATGGTGGGCTGGGACGATGGACGTAGCCAGACACAAGAGTTCTAAGGCCTCAGGTGTTCGGGGAGGGCGCGAATGTAGGTGAATTTTAGAATTTGATAAACGGGTTCTGCATGTTAAAATATTCACTGTGACCACCTGGAAATGATTGAGTAAATCCTAATATACAGTGGAGATAAAATCAACAAAAAATAGTTGACAGGCCAAGAAAGGAACGTGAGCTGTCCCCAAACTGACAGGACAGTGCAAAGTAAGATAGCAAAAATAAATTCAAGGGGCTGAGGTTGTGGCTCAGCGGTAAAACACTTGCCTGGCACATGTGGAGCCTTGGGTTCAATCCTCAGCACTGCATAAAAATAAATAAATAAAATAAAAGACCCACTGACAACTAAAAAATATAAAATAAATAAATTCAAACACAATATTAAAGTCATAATAGATGTAAATGGACGATGGTGCACACAGAGGCTGTCATGCGCTTCAGACCTTCCAAGATCCAGATGCAGTTGTGTGCCGCACAACACCCCAACAGCAACCCCACAGGGCTCACCGCCTGGTGACTCTACAACTGTCAGCCTCATCTAGGTTTGTTCACTCTTGATGTCCACTCGACAAGATCACCTCACGGCAAGCTTCTCAGAACACCCCCCTCCTTCAGTGATGCAAGACCGTGTTCTTGGAGGAGACACTCTAAAAATGTAAGGCATGATAATTACAGGCATTACACACCTGTAATCCCAGCTGCTCAAGAGACTGAGGCAGGAGGATCACGAGTTCAAAGCCAGCCTCAGCAACTTAGTGAGGCGCTTGGCAACTTAGTGAGCCCCTGTCTCAAAAAAAAAAAACAAACAAAAAGGGCTGGGGATGTGGTTTGGTGGCAGAGTCCCCCTGGGTTCTATCCCCAGGACCAAAAAAAAAAAAAAAAATGGGGCTGGGGTCATAGCACAGTGGTAGAGCACTTGCCTAGCACATGTGAGGCACTGGGTTCGATTCTCAGCATCACATATAAATAAATAAAGATTCATTGACAACTAAAAATAAAATATTAAAATAAACAAAAGTTTAAAAATAACAACACATAAGGGCATGAAATTCAGAAAGCCAGGAGTGGAACTGCTGTGTGGCTCCATCAGTGCTGACAGAAGGCTGACACAGTGTCATCAGTGTCCATCAGTGCTGACACAGTGAATGGGGGCCTCTGGACCTGGTGCACAGCTTCCAAGCACAGAAGGCAACATGGACAGAGGAGGCAGCATGGGAGATTTAACATCGGCAACAGCAGGAGACAACACACCCAGTCAGGCTTTATCTGGTGGTCATACAGAACACTGCATCAGAGGCAGGAAACAATGATTCCTTCAGCTGCCCATGGGGCACTTCTGAAACTGCGCAACTGCCACACCCCAGGGCATGAAGCAAGTTCTCAACAAATGTCAAAGGCTGAAGCCACCCAGCCAGGCTCCCCACCCAAGTGCCTGAGCCAGGCTGGAAGACAAAAAGTGAACCAGGCAAGTGGGCAGACAGGACAGACAAAATGCCTCCCAGGAAATGGACTGAGAGCAGTGAGAAGACCAGGGACCCAAGTCAGCCTCCTGCTGCCATGAGGTGACTGCCAAATGGAAAAGGAAGATAATGAGTACCGTGTGAGAAGCAGCAGTAGTCTCAGGCGAACAAAACAGTTTTGGTCCCAATGAAGGCATAAGGCTGTCGAGCGCGGTGGCGCACGCCTGTAATCCCAGCAGTTTGGGAGGCTGATGCAGGAGGATCAAAAGTTCAAAGCCAGCCTCAGCAAAAGCAAAGCGCTAGGCTGGGGTTGTAGCTCAGTGGTAGAGCACCTCCCTAGCATGTATGAGTCCCTGGGTTCAATTCTCAGCACCACATATAAATAAATAAAATAAAGGTCCATCGACAACTAAGAGAAATCTATATTAAAAAAAAAAAAA
Organism: Geosciurus inauris; assembly: GCA_004024805.1. NCBI lineage: Eukaryota > Metazoa > Chordata > Mammalia > Rodentia > Sciuridae > Geosciurus > Geosciurus inauris. The sequence goes on along the minus strand of PVHX01013987.1, from coordinate 5,656 downwards.
AAAGTGAGCTGGGCGCTGTGGCACACGCCTGTAATCCCAGCACTTTTGGAGGCTGAGACAGGAGAATCGCGAGTTCAAAGCCAGCCTCACCAACAGCGAGGCGCTAAGCAACTCAGTGAGACCCTGTCTCTACATAAAACACAAAATAGGGCTGGGGATGTGGCTCAGTGGTCGAGTGCCCCTGAGTTCAATCCCTGGTATACCCCCTAAAAAGAAAAAAAAAGGCGTAAGGCAGCACTCAGGTCTGAGGAGCCCTGAGAGCTGATGGAACAC